>JAASAO010000179.1:0-61023 GCA_017311375.1 Mytilus coruscus
GTCGAAATAGGATCAACGGATCATATAAACCTGAAGGCAAATATAATACAAGCCCAAACGAAAAATATAAATAAGTCTAAATTGAAATATATATATGATTTAATATCTATGAAAAGATTGATATGTTAAAGTGATCAATTAAAGATATTGAAGCACATTAATAAATTCATAGAAGAATTTCTTTGAACATATGTTGCTGTATTTGATTATGTCCCTTTTCTCTTTAGACTTATCATATAAAGTCATTAAAATAAATTTTTATTTACATCCAAAGTCTAATATAAATAAGAAGATGTGGCATGAGTGCCAATGAGACAATTATCCATCTAAGTCACAATGTGTAAAAAGTAAACAATTATAGGTCAAAGTACGGCCTTCAACACGGAGCCTTGGCTCACACCGAACAACAAGCTATAAAGTGCTCCTTAATGACTAGTGTAAAACAATTCAAACAGGAAAATCAACGGTTTAATCTAATATAAAAACGAGAAACGAGAAACACTTATGAACCACACCAACAAACGACAACCACTGAACAACAGGCTAAGTCTTTTGTTTATTTTATTGAAGCTTATATACCTTTAATTATTAAAGATTAGAATAAGATTAATTTCAATTTCAAAAATGATTACACACATCTAAAACAATCTAAGTATATACGTTATTCGTTTTCTCATTGTTTGCCTGAAATTCTTTCGGTTGCCTAAAATTGCTTATATTCACTTTGTTTGAATTTTGGGGATAGTTGTCGCATTGGCAATATACCACATCTATTTATTTTTCTATTAGTGCAATTAGAAACATTCAAATTGAAACGTGAACCTTCTCATTCTTGGACTGCATAAAATCAGTAGAAATTAAAATTATACGACCATAATTTCATCACAAAAACTTGCTTAATTAGAAGTTGGAAATGATTTCTATTTATTTATATCATATATCATATATTTACAGATAATTTATAGGAATGAGGAATGAGGAATGAAGAATAGCAGGAAACATTTCCGTTTTGAGGATTTATGGAACCGAGGACTATTTGACTTGTTTTTATTCTTATTTACTTCAAAAGTCGTTTTGCTTATTTGATTGAAGCTTATTTACTTTTAATTATTTAAAATATTATTTGCATAAAATTATGTTTCATTCATACATTATTTTATGCATTTGTATTTATTTATCTTTAAAAGACTTTTTTTTACTTAATATTTTATATTTCTAAATATACACACAGCTTCATTGATCATTTTCAGCAGAGGCATGTCTCTGTTTTCAGACTATTTGGTGAAACAAGATTAAAAGCTATTCTTTAAGGGTATAAGTTGTTGATTTATTTTTCTTTTACATCAATTGAAACAAACTTTGACAAAAGAGAATGCGGAAGTCAATGTTAAATATTCTAAATGTCACTGTTGGGGATTTTTCTTCTTGTAAGGAAAGACTATTGTATCAATAATTGTTAATGCTGGTCATTAAATGTCGTTTGATGTACCCATAAGTGTGAATGCTGGTCATTATTTGTTATTTTGGGAAAGACAGTATTGCACCACATCTTTATTTTTATATAGAATATTGGAAATGATTTTAATACTTTTTAAAATCAATTAATAAAATGGTAAAGGTTTGATAATGTACATGTAGCTGGTATATTCCTTTTGTTTCCATTTTGCCCATTTGTTTCCCTCATTTGTTTTTAAGTTAAATAGAATTTAAATCTGATGTATGCTTTAGTGTTCAGTTTGGATACACCAAGTATTAACAAATAATTTTAATCACCCAAATACAAACCAACCACCACCACTGTATAAAGGGTAAAATAGTCAGTTTAAAACATTTGTTCAAATGTATCCCATGTTGTCAAACCAGACTGATTTTTCCACTTGTTTCACAATGACAATCCATCAACATATATGGTCAAATTATCAAGATAGCATTACATCTTTAGGGTAAATTCTTGACACGTATGGTCATTTCACTTTACTATGACACGTTTAATGAAGTCGAGAATATACATGCAATATATTGCATTTCAGGGTCAATTTTCAATATTACATGCAGTGCATTAAGAAATAGAGGCAAAAGATACAAAAGGGACATTCAAACTCCCATTGAAAAAACCAAACCCATGGCCAAAAAAAAAAAAAAAAAAAAACGATGACAAGTCAAACAGCTGTCCACTTATACAATATAAAAAATGAAGACTGAGCAACTTGAACCCCACAAAAATACAGGGTGCTCTGAAAGTCTAAGAAGATCCTACTCCATGTGTTGTATTAAGAATGAGATGTCCAAGCGATCTTTTCCTACATGTAATCACATGATTTTGTAAATCCTTGGTTTTTAATTCTGTAAACTTAGAAATTATTGTGTATATTTATTCTTGCAATGTTTGAACAATGGACAAAATGCGAGAATAAGTATTATGATTGCAGGAAAATCTGCACACAGATATATGCAACATTTGAATCTGATTGTAAGCAATATTAAAGCTTGGACACCTGCATTTTAAGCAGATTAAAAGGTATCAGAATGCAAGTTCTTATTAATTGGATACTAAGCCAGTCACATCATTGCATAAATAAAATCCTCTCTATCCTTTCTGAATTAACAATACCTAAAATTTTCATCATGATAGACCTGGACAAATATTAGTGTGAAATAAAAGATGTGGGTCTAACATTTGTATTAATGCATTAAAACAAGATCACCAAAATCAGAGTGAGACATTCATGTGCCATCTTCAAGGTTGACCTTAGAAGCAATTTATCTTTTTGTACTGCCCGTGTTGGTCATATAGCTCTAACATGTATTGAGACTTGTATGTACTTGGCATTGAGCATTCCTATTGAAGGTAAATCCAGAAAAGCTCTTCAATTGCATTTACTTAAAAGTTTTTTAATCTTTATTGAAGGAATAGTGTAAATAATGAATGCTATATTTGAAAAAAATACCATTGTTAATGTTAGTTACTTCAGCAGCAGCATATCTGGGTTGAACTATTTTTTAAACTTTAGTTCTCCTTGGGAAAAGTTGTTTTAAACTTGTTTTGAAACTATGGAAGAAAAACAAAGTTGGTGAATGGCCCAACAACTGGATAAGTCCATCATACTGAACACTTTCTTTGACTTTTTCCAAAACATTTTTAAGAACATGCGCACACTTTGAAATTCAATGACAATTATTTGTTCACTAATTCTTGATTGAAACATTTTTTCAAGAGTTAAACATGCCCCAAACACACTAAAAATAAATGGTTAGTGTCCAACAGGTTCCTCGATAAGGACAGGCACATACAACTGTTTGAGTATTAACTTCCCATTAGCCTGGCACAGTTTTGTTTATAAAACAAAACAAACACTAAAAAATCAAGTGAAAAGAATTGACTCATCAGATTTGCAGGTCACAGTTGCAGGCAATATTTGTTGATTGATACTTTAAATATTTAAATTGACAAGTTGATACATCTCAGATAAATGTTTAAAGAAACAGAGAATGACTGTGATTATTTGGCTAAAAATCTTCAAGTTCTAAATGAGAGCTTTAAAACCTAATTAATATAATGGATCCATAGTTTGTCGGGATCTTTCAATAGTTGGTTCGTTTTGTTTTGCCAACACCAAGTAGTTGTAGGGTTATACAAATCCTTGCCAACACCTTCATCGCAAATGTACCAGAGAAAATATATACTGTAACTAGGTGGTGAGATAAACCACAGTATAAAATACAGGTTACAATTAAAACCTAATAAATGGCACCTCATACAGATTCCCTTTTCACGTAAAAATTTACACAAGCTGTATTAAGTAAGAGTTGAACTTTATTTTAAAACTGATAACAAATTTGGTTACTTAAATTGATGCATGGAACACACCATACTAATTTGCTATTAATGAATGTCAGGCTTTACATGTTAATATTTTGTTTTGTACTTTTAAACAGAGATTAGCTGAGTGTTTACACCTTGCATTTGTGCAAGATTTTCATTTAGACAATATTTTTTTACCCCTACTGAAGTGTCTTGAAAGTGGGAAAAAGGGGGTGGGACACTTCCAGACAACTGAAGTCATTATGAAAATTCATTCAAAGACAAAACCAGTTTCAATGAATTACATAAAATCTGTTATACACTGCAGTAAAATCAAATAACTGCAGAAAATTATTAATATGAGGAGTCCGAACAAAATGGAAAAGATCAACAAATGACGGAGCAAAGCCTTCAACCTTTCACCATTTTTATAGAAAATATATTTAAATACCAGAAAACGTTGTCACATTTCTTTTCGTAATCAATTTCGTGGTTGAAAACTGGGAAATTTCACATCTTGTGCTCCATTTTGCAATGAAATAACTCAAAATCGTCAGAAAAATTGGAATTTCGACCTCCGGTTCAAGCGGTTATTATGTAAACAAGACAAAGAGTGACGGGAAATTCTTTACATAGCCACGTGCCCTAATGTTTCTGGGTTACATTTATTTATATCTTAACCAATGAAACACTTTATGATGCAATTGTGTCATTTATTTTCAGACGAGGGTCTTACCCGCGTTTTTTGGAAGTCAACGGAAGTCGTCACTTGATTTATCATATTTCAATAACGAAGCAATTAATTTAATATATTTTTGCAGTCGTGTGATAAAATCTATTCTGATGAAAATTAAACCGCAAATACTGTTAAAAACTAAGGTGTTTTGATAAATTTATTGTCTGAAACACAGGTTACGTTTTTGTTTATACGCTGATTACAGCGCCACCATGATGTTTTTAGATTATGTCCCTTTCCCGCGTGACCACCGGAAGGAACTCTTCAATGTCATTGGCTTTCCCACTGATTGATGATCTTTTAAGAATAGTATTCTAATATTTAGAATCGGATCTGTCTTGTACCTATAACCATACATTATTTTTATCAGAATTTATGAACATATTATGTCCATCACTGCATTTTCAACAATTGGAGAGTATCTTGTATTTATAATTTTATATCAGCAATACTTCTGATGTATGCAAAATGTGTCATCTGCATACAAGTCTGATAGAAGTTTTAATAAATAATGCAAGGTCATTAAAGCACAAAGAAAAAAAAAAAAAAAAGGACTCAAGTATTGAGCCCTATGGAACACCAAAATTTATAATTTTAATCAGAACATGACAACTAATACGGACTTGCTGAGTTTTTCTTTCAAATTTGATTTAATAAAAATAACAATATTGTCAAGGACGCATTACATTTTAAGTCTTTTTGCATAAAATTTTATTTTAACAACACCAAATGGTGCTTTAAAATGCAGAATAACTGCAAAATCAATATTTTCATTATTCATTTTTTACCGATCTAGCAATGATATAAATGAGGGCAGTTTGACATGAATGGTTAGATCGCAAACCAGACTGGGAAGAGTGTTAAATTTGATACCCATGTCCTGCCCCAGTTCAAAAATACTTTCAAAAGCTTTTGACGACGCTCCTACAGTAAGTATTCTATGGACCTCACAAACATTTGAAACATTTGTCTATTATATAGACATAAGAAGATGTGGTATGAGTGCGAATGAGAAAACTCTCAATCCTAGTCAAAATTTATAAAAGTAAACCAATATAGGTCAAAGTACGGTCTTCAACACGGAGCCTTGGCTCACACCGAACAGCAAGCTATAAAGGGTCCCAAAATTACTAGTGTAAAACCATTCAAACAGGAAAACCAACGGTCTAATCTATATAAAACGAGAAACGAGAAATACTTATGAACCACATCAACAAACGACAACTACTGAACATCAGATTCCTGACTTAGGACAGGTGCAAACAATTGCAGCGGGTTTAAACGTTTTAATGGTACCAAACGTTTATATGTTTTGATTGTCCTATACTCCTTAGCTTGTCCTCTAATCATGCTCCATGTGAATGAGTATAGCCCTTTCTCTAATTCTCAGATTAATCTATCATTTTTCTGGTCAATTATTTTGTTATTATCTAATTGTAAGGATCATACAACATTCATTTTCTCTGTATGTTTAAGCTAAATTTTAACTTACTCCGAGATCCCAAATTAATTATCAATCTATAACATTTTGAAATAAAGAAAAACGAGAAAGAATCTAACATTTGAGGATTACTGAGACACCTAGTCTCTGAACCACTGACATCTCGGAATAAATACAAACCGCCTTTTGATGGATTGCAACCATTCCATAAGGAAATAAGTTTATGAACAACGCGGTAGCTTGTAACTATCATAAGACATCTCTATTCCTACCAATTACAAACTTTCAAACTTGAACTTTTTAACTTTCTACTTTTCTCAGCCTCTAACTGCTTTCAAAATCTTTTAAAAACATAGTTTTGATGTTAAATAATGTATTTCGATAATGCTGTGTTCAAAGGGTTAATTTGTAATGAATTAAAATAAAACATTGAATTACAAATACAATGTACTATATATAATGCTTACAATTTGTGTAACACTTTTTTCAGAGAATATCGATTTATGAATCTCGTTATTCCATTTGTGAATACACAAACCAGAAAATAAAGAAAAAAAAAAAAAAACATGGGGAATCTCGTAACCTCAAAGTCCTGTTGTTGCAACAGGGTAATATCCACCATGCAAATTCATACGTATAAAAATCATGATAAATATATAACCACACCGGTAAATTTACAGAACAGACAACCTTTCAGATGTGTTTAGATCGAACCACGTTGTCTCGGGCATCATATTTGTAGGGGCAGCGGCGACTGGGACACAATAACACTAATGTAACATAGTCACAGATTTACCTCAACAGACACTATACCAAACATAAATAGTATGGAGTTGAATTAGCACATTATATAATTAAAATGTATCCTAGTTGACTGTGTCCAGTCGTCAGTAACCAGAACTCCTGTTCTAGTATGAAAAATTAACTGCCCAAATTGTCCTTTATCATTATAAATTAAGGAATGCAAAGCTCTGATTTTTGTCTGGGTTTGGGTAAACTTCTTGTGCATTTTGATTCTATCAACGTTGTTTATTCACTCTATGGACCCACACCAGAACATTAAGAATGTAAACAACAGCCATCCGTCGATAAGCTTTACCAGAGAAACGAATACCTCCAAATTGGCGAGCAACCCAAACAGACATAATCGGTTGAGGTGACAATAATTGGGATCCAGCAGCCAAAACTGTGCAAACAAACATCACAGACTGACTAAAAATTCGAATAAACACACAAATTAATCTAACAAAGACGCAAACAAAAAATAGTAGTAAAATATATGGTAAATTCATAAATTTGACAATGACGTCAACAACAAAAATAAAATGGTCATTGATAGTACATACAGTATATAGTAGACACTTTCCCGATAATGTAAAATTGAGTAGATATAAAACAAGGTAAACAAAATATAAACAACACTGTAAAACCCTGTGTGTTTCAAATGGTACCTCAGTATCTACCTGCACCAGGAATGCCCAAAGTTAAAAGTCAAAACCGATTGCGAGATGCAAAATACCGAGAACCTGAAAAGTCATACGACCAAAAGAAACATAATAACACTTAGACAAATAAAGGGAGACCAAAGTAATAAAAAGACACACCTTTAGCACCTAGAATCTATCACTCAAGCCCATCTTGTGTCATTTGTGAAGTAGCCATTAAATATTTATCAATTAGGTCTTAGTATTTATGTTTACTCCATACGTGGGTGACGTTGGTATTAAAATTAATGCTTGGATGCGGAAAATGTATATCGTCTCGTATGTCATAGATTCTGGTACTGAGATGACCGATATTGTTAAATTCGAGATAATGTCTAGAAATAATGCCACTGTGTCTAAACTACCCCGGTAAAAATGTTTGGACTCAATAGTATCTAATATCCGGTACGGTGACAGACCATCAACAGACAGAGAAAATGTAGAATTTCTGTTTAATTATTTGTTATTTTATGATATTGAAGAATATACATACACATATAACTGTTTTCGATCGTGAGATGTAATATTTTCTACAACCGTTCTAAATTAATGGAGAAATAAGTAAAAGGCACATCAAAATAGTGAATTGAGTGAACCTTGCCTCCAATTTTCTTAATTTCTCTTTAAATTGTGCACATTGCACAGAAAGAAATGTACGGAAAGAAAGATATTAACACGGAGGTTGTAAGACTAGGCACTTTGAGCACCTCAATATTTGTATTTCTGTGCATGGAACGAAAAATTTGGGTTATGTCAAAATTGAAGGACCCGGTTTTGTCAATGTTATTTTCTACATAAAGACCCGGTTTTGTCTTTGTATAGGACCCAGTTTTGTTTTGTTTTGTTTTGTTTTGAAAACTCCAGATTTATTAAAAGCAACTTTAACACGGATCTGAACATTGTCCGTCGAAAGAAATTAAATATATGAGTTATATAGATGCTATTGTAAAACAAACATGTCGTGTTAACGTTTTAAACGGGAACTTTTCGAATGCTATACGGATACCTTATTGCACTTATTTTTGAACTAAATTTAAATGAAATATAAATACTTTATAGCGTGCACTTCATTAGTTCTTTTATAACATTAGGATGTTTGTTTATTTTTCTATACTAGTATTCAATGATGCAAACATAAGAAGATGTGATATGATTGTGTTACCATATCAATTTATCAAAGAGGAAAGCTAGTATGCCTTACTATACCATACGCTATGTTATAAATTTACTATCATTTACTCATTCATTCATTCATTGCCGGACAGTCAGAAAAAGACTTTAGTCTATACTAGTCTGCGCGAATTAATCATGCATGCAGTCCAGCTAAGTTTTCTGGTACTATTAATACTGTGTACTCGTATTAATGTTTTAACACTTGAGCACGCATATAACGTAGCTGTGGGCAATTTCAAGGTAACATTTGAAATGAATATATATATCAATATTAGCAGTCTCCTGTATTCGGGACTGGCCCATACAGATTGGCCGGGTTGAACGTATTAGCGCCCTCCCCTTTTCCCATAAAAAGAGAAAAGCGGTATAACAGCATAACTTAAGAACAAAACGATAAAATCAGTTGAAATAGGCTTAATTCATTCGATTATTGAGTCTAAATATATATATATAGTTAATGCGCGATTGACATTCAAAGTTGTTTTCTCTTTTTTTTTTATTAAATTTTATGATGGTATACGACATAGTTATATTATATCAGAGGCGGATCCAGGGGTGTATAGGAGTACGCTCCTTCCTTTGATATTTAGAAATAATTATTATATCATGTTTTTCACGATTTATATATGATTTTTAGCATAAAATCGTCCAAAAATATTTCCTTTGCTACGTTCGGCGGTATATAATCCGTTTTATGGATAAGATAAGATAAGATAAGATAAGAAATATTTATTTTGATTCGGCATACGTCAAATATATAACACAAGCTCCAAGGAGTTTTTACCGGATTAACGCCCCTTTCAAAATCCTCGATCCGCCCCTGCATATTGCAGTTGACTATTACAAACCTGACCAAGTCACTAAAATGTAGAACATTTGTCAATGTACGATAATCATTACACAATGGAGATATATAATAGCCGTTTCTTTATAAAATTATTAATAAAATAATCACAACTGCATTTTCAGGATAGCCTGAGACTATTATACTAATTTATTCAGTATAATAATTACAAGGAGGGTAAAATATTTTTAACACAGTGTTATTGTAATCCTTTGCGTCGCATGGAAGTTCATTTTCTAGGGTAATTCTGTATGCATATACTTTTGTCTTATTCTCTTCCTTTATAATGAACATTTAGTGTTCAGAATATTCATTTTAAACATCATACTGCCCCTTCCCTAGGTAGAGTGGAATATGTATTAAGATCATCCTGTTGTCCAAGAAAATCATATATCAAATGTGTGTCCTTCAATTTCCCAGGCCGTATACTATCAAAGTTTGAACACTTAAATTTCCATCATTCATATAAAAAAAATGTTACAAAAACTTCATTTATTTGTATTTCGCCGTTAAAGTATTCGTTTTTTTTTACAAAGCAAAATTAAAATTATTTTGTTCCTTTTTGCATGGTTTTCCCATAGAACGTCTGTTAAGCAGTAATTCAAGTGTTTACGGATTCAAATAGATAATAAGTTAAACTCTGAAAGAAATCGTTTTCAAACGAGCCATCAAATTCCTGTTAAACGCCGGATTTTAATTCACGTCTTGCGATTATGCATTATTTTTAAGACAAAACCAGGTCCTGCTCTGGGAATCTTTAGGACGAAACCGGGTCGTAAACATTGACAAAACAGGGTCCTTCAATTTTGACATGACTCACTTCTTCCGTTCCATGCACATAAATACAAGTATTGAGGTGTTCAAATTGACTAGTTTTGCGATCTCCGTGTTAATATATTTCTTTCCGTACATTTCTTTCCGTACAATGAGCACAATTTAAAGAGAAATTAAACCAATTCGAGGCAAGGTTCACTCAATTCACCATTTTGATGTGCTTTTTACTTATTTCTCTTTTAATTTAGAACGGTTGTAGAAAATATTACATCTCACAATCGAAAACAGTTATATGTATCTGTATATTCTTCAATATCATAAAATAACAAATAAATAAACAGAAATCCTACCTTTCTCTGTATGTCGGTGGTCCGTCACCGTACCGGATATTGGATACTATTGAGTCCAAACATTTTTGCTGGGGTAGTTTAGACACAGTGAATGCGGAGGAAACAGTATCTGTGGTTTCTTTAATCTTTAGTTCAGGTGGATATATTAATGGGACCAAATCAGAAAAGTTTGGATTGTTAATGAGAATAACATCATCAATACACCTATAGTGAACGTTTTAATTGCATCAGGTATCAACGACATGTTCTTTTTAATCGCCTTGAAATTAAGAATTTATTATGGATTTGAAAATTTTCAATATATTAAACAATATCCTTATTGGGTGATCTTATGAATCGCACGCATGGAACATCTAAACAATTTTTAAAACGAGTAATGTATGTAAACAGGGGCATAAAATCATTACATTTCATTCATTCGCTAAGTTTGAACTTAATCACCACGTACACATTAATGATGCACGTCTGTCAGCAACAAACCTATCTGAAGATGGATAATTTACTGGAATAAATCCAAGTATCGACATTTTCTCCGACTATGTGTTCTGCATTGTATTTGCAATCAGCAACATTAAGGGACCATTGGTTCAGCATTAACTGCTTGCCCATCAAGGGAACCTGGATTTTGAAGGATAATTATGCCTTGTTTTTTTTCTTTCTGTAGTGTATATGAACCGTTTTATTATGTGCTTTTGTTTTGGGGTTATTATGTTTTACCTTATTTATGATTTTAATGACCCCGTCAACTTATTTTTACAGAGAGATGCTGTCAATAAATTCAAAGGCATTACAATTGTTATTTGCACATAACGGGTAAATCTTTTCATTCCTCACACTAGTAACTGAAGTTTAGTCTGGAACGGCTATTTTCATCTGAACATCACCGAAGAGTCCTTATCAAAAATTTTAGGTCTTGTTGAGAGACATTCACGTATGTTTTGTTTTGGACAGGTAAATACAAACTACTGTACAGCCTGAACACTGGACAGGTCTTAGTGGAAACAAATTATGGGTCTGAATATTACTGAATGTACTGCAGTTGATAAATTAAATCAGTGATGCTCGAGTAAAAAGGCTATGAGACCAAATAAAGTACGAAGAGCATTTAGGACCAAAAACTCTGAAGGGTTTGCAAATGCACCTAAGGTTATATATTCCTGGGGTAGAAACTCCTAAGTATTTTGAACAATTCAAAGTTGTGTTTACAGTTAATATATTAATACATGTATTAGTTTTACCATATCGACGAAAATTCATGTCAACAAAAAGTCCTGACTAAATGATCCTATTTAAACTAAATTTCAAGAAACATAATCGAATTTCTAATTTGAATTTATTAAAAAAAATGAACTGAAAAGTTTCATGGACATCAGAAATTAAATACTCCCATATAACCTAAAACTTGAATGTTGTAGTGAGAAATTAGAATATCCATTTAATAAAAAGACAATGAATATAAATTAATATCTTATATTTGAATTTGCCTCATTACAGAATTGATGTACTTGTAGTCATAGAACTAAGAATTGTAGTATTGAATTACCTTTTACGTCCAGATCTGCAGCAGTTGATACAGTTGATTTATCTTTAATCTGTATCCTATATTTTCCTTTATCCTCAAGTTCGGTTTTAGAATGGTTAACTTGTGAACATTATTGTCTAATTTGCTTATTTTGAATTTTGATGAAAGGAAATCATATTGTTGTCTTTAAACCATTTAACAGAATACGGTTTTCTGCTTCTCATTCAAAGCTCACGTCTATACCTTCCATTATCTTTGTATCCTCGAGTGGGCGTTTAAAGAATGCTGAAAATAATTTAAAACAACTGTATACATTGATTTGAATTTATATACAATGAAGCAACTTAAATTCAGAATGTGTCCTTCAGACGGAGATAAAATAAAGGTGTATCTTTTAACCTAAGTCTTGGGTGAGTCTTTCTGCAATATAGAATTTATGACAAGCCATTAATTCATAAACAATAATGAACGAACGACTGTAGGGCGAGTTGATTATCGTTCTAAACAAGTAAATCTGTGAGCTATTGCTCACTAATGATACCCGCCCGCTAAAAGTATAAGGTAAACAGGAAGTTTTTGAGTCTGAAAACGCATCACACGGTATTGCTGACTCATATAAACCCTGAAACCAAATTTCAGAAATCCTTGTAATATAGTTCCTGAGAAAGATGCGACGAAAATATTCATGGACAAACAGACAGAGGTAAAACAGTATACCCACTTTTTACAGCGGAGTATAAAAGTTCTTTTACTTTATCCATTTCGTGTAAGACGATCGTCTCTGTTAACAATATTTAAGTTTTGATCATAAATCAAAGGAATCATCGAAACATAAGTCCATTGATTGTATTATCGATTCATTTATGCATCCTTGCAGTTCATATCAATATTTTAGTATCCGATAAGTTAAAAACAAATCAATATAACTTAAAATTAGTATTGGTTTTACTGAGAGTAAATTCAATTAAAGCAGTTAGACAAATTGAATTAATAATGCACGAAATAGGCAATTATCGGCTAAAATTAAAACTCAATAAAGGATTTGACATTGGACATGTTGGAGAAGTATGAGATTTCTATCTCTTAGATATCTAAATATGTTTATTTACCATAATGATAAAGTCACCGATAGCAGTCATCTATAGACGTTGGAAATAAAAAATAGAACGATAATTGTTTTAAGTACGAGAAACAAAATCATTTTGAAATGTTTATTTGGACGAATGTAACAAATTAAAGTAAAGATGATTGATTAAAAGTATAATATAAATAAAATCAAAGGTAAACATTTGCTACTATGAAGAAAAAAAATAAAGGTTCTTGTACGTAACAAGTAAGAAGTTTAATGGGTCTATGAATGTTAATTTTACAGGGTTTATGACTGTTGGTTAATAACCGCAATCGTATAAAGATATTTTTAAAGAGTTCTTAGAAAGCTATTGAATAATTTTTTTCTGCTCGTTGTCATTCTATATTTTGACATGGCTATACAATTGTACTGCTCTGGTTTTTTTTCGTTAAATCATAATAATAATCCTTTTTTTTTTTTTTTTTTATTTAGATGATAAATGACGAACATTATCTTACTTGATAGATATAAGAAGATGTGGTATGAGTGCCAATGAGACAACTCTCCATCCAAGTCAAAATTTATAAATGTAAACCATTATAGGTCAAAGTACGGTCTTCAACACGGAGCCTAGGCTCACACCGAACAGTAAGCTATAAAGGGCCTCAAAATTACTAGTGTAAAACCATTCAAACGGAAAACCAACTGTCTAATCTATATAAAACGAGAAACGAGAAACACTTATGAACCACATCAACAAACGACAACTACTGAACATCAGATTCCTGACTTAGGACAGGTGCAAACAAATGCAGCGGGTTTAAACGTTTTAATGGTACCAAACCTTCACCCTTTTTCTGAAACAATAGTGTAACATCACAACATAGAAAGACACACTATAAAATATCAACTGAAATAGCTTAACTCAATCAAAGGACATAGTAACACCATTGAACATACACTGAACAAATAAATTTGACCTATGATACAATGTAAATTCAAAATAAATAAATTAAGGAAGAATAATAAGAGTAACATGTTATATCGGTATGAAATGTTAAACAATTTAAGAAAAACAATATGCTCGAACAAAAATATCAGCCATTTGCAATAACTTTAAACACAGGTAAATAAAATAATTTTGTTGTTAGGTATACGTATACAGTTACAATAGAGAAAGGAAATATTTTAACAAAATAAATAATTTTGATGTTCATAGTACGAAGTGGAAATTTATATTAGTACCAAACACTTATCAAAGCTGGTATATAGACCAGATATAACCCTGAATAACATTAAATAACAAAAAAAGCATTACAATTAGTATCAACATGTCAATTAAACAAGAAAGTACGATTTGACAGTACTCGCAATTACTGACAGCTAGTTAAAAGTCAAAACAATTAATAAAAATCATGCATCAGAGACTAAAATCAACTAAAACACATCCCAGGGATGTAGTATTTTAACGTCATGGACAGTCAAAGAAGACATGACTAGTGCAATGCCAAAAATAAATGTATCGACAGACAGTAGGATAGTTCGGAGTTTAACCTCTTTATAGATCAAAATGAACGTCGGTGTGTCTTTAAACATCCCGTTTGAAAAGAATACAAATTTAGTTATGTTTTAATTTGCTGATGACAAAATCGATATTAGTGCCAATGTAAACTATATTCAAAGATCTAATTACAACATTGGTAAGATAACCTGAACTAATAAGTTTATTTAAAGGTTCGATGAGTTTACACGGATCATATAGTGATTTCCGCGCTTTAAGTACAATATTACCGTAAAATTTAGGATGTGAAATACCGTTTTAATCACTTTTCTACAGGTACAGCCAAATTTACTAATCAAATCTTTGTATCTATGAAAGAACTTAGCAAAAGTTTTACGTAATTTATGGTAACGAAATCCCTGACTTAATAATTTACTAGTGATGCATTGATTACGTTCGTTAAAATCTATGACATCACTACACACACGGGCACAACGAACGAGTTGGGATATATACACACCGTATGATGGAGCCAAAGGAACATCGCCGTCTAAAAAGGAAAATTAACAATAGGGAATGAAAAATCGTCTCTTTTGTCGTAAATTTTCGTATGGAGTTTTCCTTTAGAGATTGAAATGTCCAAGTCCAGAAAAGGACAGCTACTGCTGTTTATGTTAGATTTAGTTAAAGTAAGTTCTGTTGGGTAAATTTCGGTAGTATATTTAGAGAACTCTGGATTATTTAACGAAAAATATCATCTAGATAACGGAAGGTATTGTTGAATGTATCAACCAAATGTAACAATGACGTGTCTTTACTGAGTTTGGTCATAAACTGAGATTCATAGCAATACAGGAATAAATCTGCTATTAAAGGGCGCAGTTAGTGCCCATAGGAATACCTACTACTTGTCGATACACTTTATCGCCGAAACGTACATATATGTTGTCCAGGAGAAAATTTAAAGCTTCAATCATATCTTCACATTTCCAGTAAGTGTATCTAGCATACTTTCCTTTTCGTTACAGAAAAGGCTTTAAACGAGTTACAGCAAATAAATTTGTAATGAGATTTTTCAAAAGACCATTTAATTAAAGATGAAAACTTTGTGTGGAAGTGTAGTGTAGAGAGTAGAAAAATCATAACTGTCAACAGAATTAAAAGGGCCACCAAAAGCACGTATTTTATCTAAAACCTCTAAAGAATTTTTAACACTCCAAAAATAATTAATACCATTATTTTCATAAGCTTTATTACAAAAGTTAATAACAAGTTCTTTGATAGTAGTAAGGAGGTAGTTAGAAGAACTGATAGATTGGTAGTAGAACACTTACTAGATGCGGAGATGAAACGGAATTTAAATGGTTTTTTGTGCAATTTAGGTAACCAGTACATAGTAGGGACTTTCAAATGTTCAGAAGAGGCTTTAAGCTGGGTAGTGGCAGTGATATGCTTGTTTACAATTTGACTCTCTGTGGAGCGTACGGACCTGAATGTAGATGAATTTGTAATTTCGTTTTGGAGAACTTCCGTGTAGTACATGCGTCACACCACCACTACATTATTTGCTGCTTTATCTGCCGGTACGAACACAAACCGCTTTGCGAGTACTTGGAGTTTATTTTTTATTCTGGAAATGGGAATATCATGGACCCTATTACTAATTTCAGAATTGTTTTCAAAATGAGATATACGAATATTAACAGTATTCATAATTTTATTAAAATAACTGTCTAGAGATTTTTTATCAGATTTTTCACGTTTACACCTATTTTTACAGTAGACAAACAGAGCGTCTTTAATAACCTTACGACACAGTTTCCAATCTATTTTAGATGGAGGACGATATTTCGGTCTTTTCTTAAGAAAAGTTATGACCTCACGGTCTTCGACGATGTTGAGGTCTCCTGTAAGGACATGACCATAGGGAACATATCTAAAACTAGATGTTTCACAATCTCAAGTGGAAGGAACATTATTTACTATATTGACGTCTGATGTAACTGACGTATAATTAAAATCAAACTTTGCTGGTTTTTTATAAGAATACGAAATAATAGGTGGTTCTATATTATCAAAATATGGAGGTATTTGGCTTTGGATGGTAGAGTCATTGAATATACTAGATAAGTTAATAAAATCAATACCTCTATTTATATATTTTAATTTAAGAAAATGCCGTTTATGATTTTCAGGTTTATCGATACTAGGAAATAGCCTATGATGACAAAAGGCTGTAATAATACGGGTGTATTCATACATCGGGCTAAAAAGAAATGTATCACACTCCAGAAAAATAGCATATAATTTACTTATTGGTATCTGACCCAGTTTGCATAATACTTGATGTCTGCCATTATTTTTATTATAGATAACAGATCAGCATGAGTTTACAAATAATATCCACAATACAATAAATGAACACAAAGGAAAACAATGTGAGGAAAACAAGACATTCATAAATTAAAGACGCTCAATGTTACAGCAGTACACTGGTTGGTATGTATGCACAACACTTATCAATTAAGCACTTTAGAGTAAAAGTTGTCACACATTATGTCAGCAGTCGTGGAGGAGTCGTATCATGCATGGAGTAATGATCATGATTATTGAAGAAAACACGTGAAGTTCAAATCCTAAGTTTTAAGGTTAAAAGTTCGTAAGTTAAAAATAGTTTACAAGTTAATCTAAGTTAACACAGTAGTCAGCGGATTTTGAAAAATATAATTGTTGTTTTGGGGGGGGGCAAGGATGGAACACTAACTTTTAGAGATATATTCATCATTTCGTATTGCGCATGGAAAGAAAAATCTCAACTTGGCTGTTTGTTTCACTTGATACAAATAAAGTATGTAACCTTTCAACGGAAGGTAAACAGGTAATATTACAATATTCAACAAACTATTGTTTTTAACAAGATCAATACTGGATCTGGGCCTGTGTTGCTGCATGCCATTGATTGAGGTAATATGTATACTTGAGCACAACTGATCATTCCCTTTCACTGATGGCAAGAAAACTTTGACGAACATTTTCCTTGTACAATGAGTGTTGTAAAATTCAAACTATCGACCAACCGGACTTGGCCACACAACAGATTTGAAATTTGCTTACTCGCTACAACTCAACAGCATCAAGCTGCAGGCCAGGTATTAAAATCATTGCCTTTAGTATGAGCAAAGAAAAGCTTGACAGATATTTTCCTTTTACAATGAGTGTTGTACGATGTCAAACTATCGGCAATCGGGAAGTGGCTAATTTAGTTTCTCACTACAACCCAACATTAAGAAGCTACAGAGCAAATATTAAATAATTCCCTTTCATTGTTATATTACTTTTAATAGAAACTAAGAAAACTTGACGAAAGTTTAACTTAAAATGAGTCTTGTAAAATGTCAAACTATCGGCAAACACTAAGTGGCTACATGGCAGATGTAATAATTGCTTAATCGCTACAACTCAAAATTATCAAGTTGCAGACTAAATAATAAATCATTCCCTTCAGTATAAGCAGGACAAACTTTGACAAAATGTTCTTTTACACTGAGTATTGTAAAATTTCAAACTATCGGCATACAGAGATTGAGACATTGAAGATGTAAAATTTGCTTACTCACTACATCTCAACATTATAAAGCTGCAGACCAAAAACTAAATCATTCCTTTTCATAGAAGCCCTCGATGAAAGTTTACTTTCAGAATGACGGTCAGACGGAAGGAAAGACGAACGGACAGAAGAATGGGCAGAGTCGAGCGGTTACTAAACCTGCTTTCGCTTTCGGCGACGCAGGTAAATATACAGTTAAACATGACAAGCAAAAGCAAAAGTTATATCCAGCGTGAAAAAATCCTTGTGTATTTTTTTTTTTTTTTTTTTATAAAACTACCTTTGACGGTTACTTTAAGTTGTTTTGTACGTTTCCAGCGATTATAATGTAGTAGCCAGAGTCTGTCAGTTTAGCGTTTTTATTATTATGGCGTGATCCTTTCCATCTGTATCAATTGATATGTTCTCATTCTCATTGATCTTCTCCTTTTAAACATTTCCGGATTTTTTAAACCATTCAACGTCAATGTCTTCGGAATATACTGAACATTTCAGGCATAATGTTTCCTTCAATACAATATAATGGGTTAAACTCAGACGTAAACATTGCTGAAAAAGAACGAATTAAATAACATTTAGGATATTATGAAAAATATATCATTAGGGTTTAAATATGGTGGTTGATATACACGAATGATAAATGATTAGTTATCAGATGTATTCACACAATAAATGCATGTATTTCTTTTATTCATATTCTTAAAACGAACCGTAAATTTTAAGAGTTTTCTTTAGAAAGCGTCGTTAAAAATTAAACATAGTATTACATGTACATATATATAACTTCGTTTAGAATGTGATCCATCAAAACACATTTCATTCGAGTGTGATATTACATTGTATTTACTCTCAAACTAATCAATGTAAAAATTTAACTAAAAAATAAAACAATTTAAATGTGATAACAACTATAAGTTCTACGCGATATGATGCAAAGTATACTCCCACTCAAAATAATGGCAACACTTTCAATGCATACTGGGTTTAAAGGTATTTTAAAGAATGTCAAACAGGGCAGATCTGAAAGCGGCTAACATAGAAGAGTTCATCATAATAAAGTCCCAAACAAATATCACATCATTTGTTGAAATGGAAGCTGGTAGATATGTATCAAAATTATGGACGGATGGAGGAATAAGATAAATGCAGTATATCACCCACTCAATGAGTTGGTGCATAATTTCTTTTAAAAAATAGGATGTGTTGTCTTAATGTTCTTAACACACTGTGAAAAGAGATTTACTCAGTTTTATACCCGCTTATCTATACAGCGACTATCAGAAAAATTTGTAGAGATTCGATACAAGAATGTTGATAGCAAAAAAAAAAAAAAAACCCAAAGTAATTGTTTACTCATACTTTTTAATATCGAATGAGAAATGATAGTTCTGAAACATGAAGTTCATATCAGATGAAAATCGTATCCATTGATATCATATATGCAGATGTGATTTAGCTATGGCTCACAGAAGTGGAACATATCCAAGGTCATCTGTGACATTGATATTCAATTACGTTTAGTCAAATCAAGATATCATTCGCATAAGTGTAGGAAAGAGAACTTCAACTTTACCTTAGGAACACATTATATCTATTAAGATAAACATATTAGAAAACACAAGGTCTTTAATAGTTTAAGCCTTTATCCTAAGAATGATACCCGGTATGCAGGTGCTACATGAATACTCCTATATAGAAATGAAAAGCTACAACAGCCTTGTAGGTCAATGATCTTTGTAACCTTTTTCGTGATATATTCGAGATCTCAAATTAAATCACACATTTAAAATGATTTGAGATATTGGTTATGCATATATTTTTGAGTTGTATGGTTTAGATGTTAATAAGCCAACTATCTACTCGAGACTAAATGAAGTGGATGTAAGCAACTACTTGTTACTATACATTCCTAAGCAATGAGCAAAATACGAATGTTATCACGATTTGACTGACCGTTATTGAATATCTATGTCACAGACGACCTAGAATATGTTCAAATTTTGGGAGCCAAATCTACGATTCTTGACTGTCAGTTTTTGTTGTTTTTGTTGTTGTTTTTTTTTTTTTGCTCTTCGGGTCGGGTTGTTGTCTCTTTGATACATTTCCGTTTCCCTATCCCGTTTAACACACTACACCAACTATTATAATAATTCTGCCTAATGTATATTCAATAAAAATATGCGTGATACTCAAACATTTGAAGATGAGATGATATAAAATGCCAAACATGCCATGAACCCTTTCCACCCACTTGATTTCAGATAATTTTGGCAAATACACAATCATTGGTAGAACATTAACATTACAATTTTCTGACACAAGTAAGCAATTTTGATCTGAAACGGTCATTTTAATCCAAACAGCTCTTAAAAGACTGGACAATAAATCAGACCTTTCACTGGAATTATAGAATATTTATATGTAAAGACTGGAGGTCCTACCAAATCTTGTATTTGCAGATAGGAAATATTCAAATACATCAAACATGTAAAAAAAAAAAAAACAAATATTATCGTATTTATATTTGATTTTTAAAAATAAAGAATATTGAACATTTCCCATTTATCACTCATGAAATTTATATTCTCGGTACATTTATTCGTGTATGACAGGCTTTGTTGATAAATACTCAGTATCAACTTCACAAATAATACATGATGGTCTTGAAGGATAGATTCTGGGTACTGACGTTGTGTATCATCTTAATTACGTGTTATAGTGTTCTTTTATTTGTCTTTGTAAATTATAAACCTTCACTGTTTAGTTCATTTTGGTACCATCCTTTTGGCGTGGATCGTTACTTAAACATCCCGCCTTTGTGTTATTTGGCTTTGGTCATCTTTTGTATTCTTGTCTTTCATTTTGCTTATGTGATTTGTCTATATGCCATTCTGTTTTTCCTTGTTGACATGTTTGTTTGTTTTCTTGGTGATCAAGGTTATCACATAATGTTGACTGCTGTATCCCTATTTTTGACATTTTTACCTAGTATGTCTGTGTGTTATATTCACACATTGTTGTCAATATAATTGAATTTTATACGACTGTCATACAAGTGAGAGATTTAGCTAGCTATACAACCAGGTTTAATCCACAATTTTCCACGAAAGGAAATGCCTGTACCAAGTCAGAAATATGACAGTTGTTTTCCGTTAGTTTGATGTGTTTTAGCTTTTAATTTAGCAACTTGATAAGAGACTTTCCGTTCAGAATTTTCCTTGGAGTTCGGTATTCTTGTTATTTTACTTCTTAATGAACACAAACAAAAGTGTAAGTAGCATATATCTTTTACCTTATATTGTTCAAATTTTATAAAACATAACTTATCCAGAGGCAATCAAAATGAACGATTGCAAATAAAATGTATAACATTGCATTATTTTGGATAAAAAGATATATTGTCATTTTAGACAATGTGAACACTTTGGCATTCATGATATTTTATGAAAAAAAATGTGATGTACAAAAATACAAAATCCGATGGCGGTTCACGATTTCTATTAAAATAAAGATATATCTACTTTCTTTATGAATTATTTGGATAAAAAAAGTAATATTGGCATTTTAAAACAATGCGAACATAATTTTAGTATCATTTATTTGGTATTCATCATACATGTCATACTTTATGAACAGCAATTAAATTGTGATGTACAAAAGTACAAAAATCCGAATGCGGTTCTTAATTTCTATTAAATTAAAGATATAACTATTTTCTAAATGTATTATTTTGGATAAAAAAAAGAATATTGGCATTTTAAACAATCCGAACAAAATTTAAGTACCTTTTTTTGATATTCATTATATTTTATGAAAACAACCAATCCCCATGTACAAAAGTACTAGATCCAGTGGCGATTCATGATTTCGATAAAAATAAAGAAACAGTTGCATTCTCTTTCATTCAACACAAGCAAAAGTATAAGTATTTTTATTCTTACATTATTAATTAAAATTGTATAAAAACTTATCCGGAAGCATTAAAATAACTTCATGTTACTGGCGTCGACAGTTAAGAATAATAATAATTTAATTATGTGATCACATAATTGTAGTAATTAATATGATATGAAAACACCGTGTCTACATGGTGTAGGGGATGTTATTGAATAATAGTTCCAACAATCTATTCGTTAAAATATAGCATGTACATTACAAGCACAGAGGAAAGTTTTTCCATTCCACCATGCACGCATAAGTAACAAAACTTTACAACAAAAACGATGATTTCAGCTTCCCAATTGAGAACATTCAATTTCTAAATAGAAACATTCCAGCAGCTTCTGCATACGGAGTATGTATCTCTCAGTCAGGAATATGACAGTTGTTTTCCATTCGTTCCGTTGGTTGATAATGTCCAACATTTCATTTTGTCAGTTTTATGGAATTCCCATTTTAAATTTACCTTGGAGTTGAGTATTTTTCTTTTTTTTCATACTTTTTGAAAGTTTTAGGACTCAATCACGAGTGGGTTGACCTTTATGGAATATATGTTGCACAGATGACAACGGAGTGTTCCAATTATAATCGTAACCACAACCCCGTCCTCTTTTCCTCGAATGTGACCAATCGAATAACCGGGTTTGTACTTACACGAGCAACACAACGGATGCCACACGTGGAGCAGGATCTGCTTTCAATTCCGAATTAAGCACATGAGATCCTGTTTTAGGTAGGGTTCGTGTTTCTCAGTCTAAAGTTTTAATGTAGTATTTTGTGGACTTTTCGTGTTTTGTCGCTTTTCGTGTTTTACCCTGGAGTTATCGGTTTTCCTTCAACTTATGAGTTTGCAATGTCCTCTTGGTATCGTTCTCCACATTTTTACCAGATTAGGAATTTACTTTAATGTTTATTTGATGTAGAGTCGATAACATAATAAAAGAGTGCTGAACCAATAGTTGCAACTCCTTCAAAGACGACCTTATAAGTTAATTATGTTCTGGTTAGGTGCTTTACGGTTTTATGCTCTAAATCGTATTTCATTTATATTTCTTTAAAACGTTTTGTCACACGTGTAACGGATACATATTTTGTTTGCAAAAGTATATATATATATATATTCAACTCGTCTAAACATCAGCCCAACAATGTTAGATCTGTAAATTTGCTTTCGCAAATTTTTGTTCTTCCTCGCCGGGATTCGAACTCATGCTACTGAGATATCGTGACTAGCGAGTCGGATATAGTGCAGGCGATTTGATGTCACGATATCTCAGTAGCATGAGTTCGAATCCCGGCGAGGAAGAACAAAAATTTGCGAAAGCAAATTTACAGATCTAACATTGTTGGGCTGATGTTTAGACGAGTTGTATATACAGAATGTACACAGCCATATATCACCATCACTGCTGGTGATCCGATGGAGAAATCTGTTGTAGAGTTGTCACTGGTTCAGACGTACTATATATATATATATATATATACTGAAAATCACTGAAGAGACATTAATTGTCGAAATCCGGATATGGTGTACTAATTTTTGCACCTTTTGTTTGCGGTATACCATCTTTTCCGCAAGTTTATCGTTTTCTGTTTTGTATAAAATTAATAGTTAAGATCCATTTTGTTACATCTGGTGATCCGTTTATTTGGCAATCGCCAATGGCAGTCAGCAGGGTTTAAGAACATCCATTGTTCGACCTGCTAGTCAAATGCGTTTTGTTAAAATATACTTTTCACTTTTTGGTTTTGGAAAATGTTGTTTGTGCTGTATTTAGACCCTCTACCAAGAAATTTGTTTTGCATGCACAAGTATAAAATTGTGGTTTTATCCAACGCAATCATAGGTTTGAACGTTGTTTTCAATTTAGACTTGTTTATATTTTTCCTTTGGGCTTGTATTATATTTGCCTTCGGGTTTATATGAATCCGTTTATCCTATTTTGACACCTTCAAAATTCAAGAGTCTATCCTAAATTGAGGTAGATTATATAGCCTTTCAAATACCGTTTCGATTCCTAACATCACTGAAGAGACATTAATTGTCGAAATACGGATATGGTGTACTAATTTTTTAATTTTTTGTTTGCGGTATACCATCTTGTCCGCAACTTTATTGTTTTCTGTTTGGTAAGACATTAATAGTTATGATCCATTTTGTTGCATCTTGTGATCCGTTTATTTGGCAATCGCCAATGGCAGTCAGCAGGGTTTAAGAACATCCGTAGTTCGATCTGCTAGTCAAATGCGTTTTGTTAAATTATACTTTTGCACTTTTTTGGTCTTTTGGAAAATGTTGTTTGTGCTGTATTTAGACCCTCTACCAACATGACCAAGAAATTTGTTTTGCATGCACACGTATGAAAAATGCGGTTTTATCCAACGCAATCATAGGTTTGAACGTTGTTTTCAATTTAGACTTGTTCATATTTTTCCTTTGGGCTTGTATTATATTTGCCTTCGGGTTTATATTATCCGTTTATCCAATTTCGACTCTTCAAAATTCAAGAGTCCATCCTAAATTGAGGTAAATTATATGGCCTTCCAAAACCGTTTCGATTCCTAACATCACTGAAGAGACATTAATTGTCGAAATACGGATATGGTGTACTAATTTTGCACCTTTTGTTTGCGGTATACCATCTTTTCCGCAAGTTTATTGTTTTCTGTTTGGTATTAAATTAATAGTAAAGATCCATTTTGTTACATCTTGTGATCCGTTTATTTGGCAATCGCCAATGGCAGTCAGCAGGGTTTAAGAGCATTCGTTGTTCGACCTGCTAGTCAAATGCGTTTTGTTAAAATATACTTTTCACTTTTTGGTCTTTTGGAAAATGTTGTTTGTGCTGTATTTAGACCCTCTACCAACATGACCAAGAAATTTGTTTTGCATGCACACGTATGAAAAATGCGGTTTTATCCAACGCAATCATAGGTTTGAACGTTGTTTTCAATTTAGACTTGTTCATATTTTTCCTTTGGGCTTGTATTATATTTGCCTTCGGGTTTATATTATCCGTTTATCCAATTTCGACTCTTCAAAATTCAAGAGTCTATCCTAAATTGAGGTAAATTATATGGCCTTCAAATACAGTTTCGATTCCTAACATCACTGAAGAGACATTAATTGTCGAAATCCGGATATGGTGTACTAATTTTGCACCTTTTGTTTGCGGTATACCATCTTTTCCGCAAGTTTATTGTTTTCTGTTTGGTTTTAAATTAATAGTTAAGATCCATTTTGTTACATCTGGTGATCCGTTTATTTGACAATCGCCAATGGCAGTCAGCAGTGTTTAAGAAAATCCGTTTTCGACCTGCTAGTCAAATGTGTTTTGTTAAAATATACCTTTTCACCTATGTGGTCTTTTGGAAAATGTTGTTTGTGCTGTATTTAGACCCTCTACCAAGAAATTTGTTTTGCATGCACACGTCTAGCGCGTCGGGCATAGTGCAAGGCGGTTTGGTGCTACGATATCTCAGTAGCAAGAGTTCGAATCCCGGCCAGGGAAGAACAACAAATTTCAAGGTATCAAAGGAAAGAATTGCAACTTCTTATATTTTCACAAATTTTTCGCATATACTGTGGATTCATTATTATTCGTTGGATACCAATTTTGGTGGGTTTCGTGGGTACAGGTGAACCACGAATTCAAATGTTCAACGAATAACATATTTTCAATAGACTTTGTATACAGATTTTGTCAAAACCACGAAATCAAATATCCACAAATATGCAAGTTTTCAGCAATCTACGAAAATTGATACCCACGAAATTAAATGAATCCACAGTAAAGTAGATCAATTATTTTTCATAGCCTATTCCCGAGAAAAAGAAAAAAAGAAAATTTACAAATCAGGCCTTTTATTTCATTAAACAAGTAATTTTCGAAGAGAAATGCCGAAATACATTTACACACGGCTACGCCAGGTAAAATTGTTGTTTATCTTAACAAACAAAAAAACATTTTCAGTCTCATTATAATATTATAATTACAATTAACCCCGAACAAAAGCAGTCAGTAAATAAAGTCAAAATACGGTCCGATCTCGAGAAGGAAATGAAAACGTCCGGATATACGATATTACTCATTATCATATGCTTAGAGTTAATAACTTATAATTTTTACAGTATGATAATAGCATAAAATTAACGTGAATTTCATAATTTCCGAAACGGTGTTTAGCGGGCTGATATGAAAAATTCATCACATGCCTGCGGCTATTACCACATGCCTTTCCGTAACGTTATCGCATGGCATTCCGGCGTTACTCGGAAATTCCGGAGAATACACCTCAATGGTACGTTTTCGGTGCAAAACATAACAAAGTATGGTACAAAACAATTATTAAAAACAGGAAAATATGTTATGTAAAATGCCAAAAACAAATAATACAATAAATGCATTTTCAAAGTTTCCAGCATAATTTAGAAAGTTACTTTACAAATGTTGACTTTTCCAAACAGTGTTCATTATGTTTTGTTTATTCTTTTTTTAATTTTTAATCGTCAATATAAAAATATATTATACTGTTGTTTTCTCCTCTGCTAGAAAGATATCGGATGTATTACATTTGGCGTCCGACGTCCGTAAACTTTTCACTTATTGAATTTCTACTTGAGAACCACTTAAAAGGATCAATATATTAAACTGTTAATGTTCTCCATTGTTGAAGCATATGATAAAAGATCATATCATGTCTCAGTATTCGGCTCTTGTGCTGATATTGAACCTTGGGCTGATAATACATCTGATATGAAAAATGCCATGTAATAATCTGATATTAGTGTTCCTTTATATTGTAATCATTATTGTTGTAACATAATTTTGTGATAATAAAATGACTTACAATCTACGTTCACATGTGTGATGCTGCTTTTAATGAAGTACAGTTTTGCATAATAAACCCCTGGTCTTCCAGTGTTACTTTCTTTTCCTAAACACATTTTGTCTGGCGTTTAATGATTCTCCTATGTACTTTCTGTCTTTGAAAAACGAAGTCGGAATCTTTTGTTGGAATATTATATTGTAAATTGAGTGGGGCACCCTCAATTAAACGTATTTCTGGTTGTGGCTCCCTAATGACTAAAGCTGTAATAAAAATAGTTATTGTTTACAATTGACAACAAAACAAACATAAAAGCATTTATGCAGAAAATAATTATATTATATTTTTGTGTTACATTATCAGTCGAAACGTGTTCTTCAAGGATTGTGACTGGATATTTGTTCCGCATTATATGTGTTCCACATGAAACAAAATAGTATATTACATAAGTTCCTGAGAACTAAAATTACATGATATTGATTCCTTCTTCATAAAATAAATTCCTGGAACATAAAGCCCTATAAAATGTGTTCCTAAAATGACTGGAATAATACAATAGAGTGGTTTGTAAATGTCATAATAAAAGCTACCATTATATAATCTGATTATTTACACCTGAGTGTATTTTATAAAGTAATCACCTGTACATGTAGTTTTATACATGCATGATATTTTTCAAAAGTTAATATGGTTTCTTTGAAATACAACAAGATATTCACATATATACAAATAATTGAACTTACACCAATGATTTTTTTTTTTTTTTTTGACATTTATAAGCATTTATGGCATATAGTTTCTAAGACGTAAAATGTTTTGTTTCTTCAAACTTTCAATATTAATTTTGATAACTTTTCTATGTTTAATTTTAAACATTCTATTTGTTCTATGAATATGTGTATCTTTGTGTGTATCTGTTAAAATAAATATTCCTGGCAATTCTGTTACATAATAAGTATTACCAGAACTTCTTTTACATAATTATATTCCTTGCAATTATGTTTCAAAACAAAATATCAATAAATAACAAAACATCAATTCGTTGGAAACGTTCGTCGAAAGAGTGTTTTTTGATTTTCACTATAATTAAAATTGATAACTTAATATTTTGTATATTTTGTAATATCTTGTCACAAATATAAATATTTGCAATTTCATAATTAGATTGTTTGTAATTTTGATATTCCTATGTCATTGTTTCTTTCACAGTGTGTTGGGAATCCATCTGTTTTGCTAGTGCTAAAGTGTTAACATAATAATTCTTCCGAACTTTCATTATATAATATTGTATCCAGATTGTAGGAAATTTTCTTATGGCAATGGATAAAATATGTTATGATATTATTATTTAACAAAGTTCTATAGAACAAATATTATGGTGGAACTTTTATTCCGTCACAGGATCACCAGTCCTTTACCTGTCATTTGATACCTAAATTACCAAAATATTTTCTACATATTAGATTGATTTTTACACAAAAGTCATATGATTAGGAATATTGTTTTAATTTAAAATGTACTACTTTCCAGTATATCCTTTTTACCGGACCCTATTTGGTGGTGTTACATCTAACTAAGTCTATACAAATAATTTAAAACGTATTCCGCCCAAACCGGTGCTAGGGACTGTTTAAACTTGTAGTGGAGTGAGAGTTTATTGCTCCGTGTTGAAGGTCTTCCTGTCACTTTGAGATGAAGAACAGCAATGAAAGCGCTGTTCCTTTGCTTTTGTGTGTTTTTGCTGTGCGACCGTGTACTGGTCTTGTGTCATGGATCATGAATACCCCGTATCCTTTGTTTTCTATTCTATACAAAACAAGCAACCATAAAGTTTACAGGAACGTCTTGAATTGACGACACTGCATAAATAGGAAAAACATGAACAAACAATTTACTAATTAATGAAATAATACCGTACTAGCAAATATTTCGGTTATAAAATGGCCTTCATCAGTCCTAAAGTAGGATAGCAAATACTAAGTGGTTTTCAAAACTCAAACGTCGAAGAGAAAATGACCACGCAATGTCAAAACCCTGAAGTTGAGACACAGAAATATCGTATCAGTTAACCAATTCGTGATGGTGACTATAAAATGGTAGTAGTTTGAATATTAATCATTTTTATCACACATTTGTCCGAGCAGAATTGTTGTTGGACAGTCCCATGTATAAAGTGTGTGTATAGTGTGAACATGCATGAGTATACATCCACGTGGTCCTTCATAAAGTAAATTTGTATCATATGACTTAAGAAAATGTAAAACGAGGAATTTGTTTCTAAGATTCCCATTGTTGTAGAAAAAATAATCGATTTTAAAATTAAGCATCTTTTTTCTAAACAATCTACCTCAGTTGATATCTTTAAATGAAGTTTTAGATAAAACTAACGTGCGTAATTTAAACTTTAGTTGACACAGTGATTTCTAAACGCAATATCATTACAGTTAAAATGATTGGAAGTTAAATTTTAGTCTGTCGCAGTCACTATTACATGTCATACCTCACAATTAATTTGTTTCTGTCTCATATTTTCTTTTAATTAATCTTAAAGGAAACTTCAAACTATAATTTACCAATCAAAACGTTACTATATATGCATACCTGGCAAAATAACAAGTATAGTTTGAGAAAAACGAACAACATGAATATTGATTTCCGATTAATACACAAGTTTTGTTTTGTATGCAAAAGTAGAATAATTAAGTATTGTGCTGACAATGAAATCAGCAAGTTACTGCAATGAAATATTAATTTGAACACATTAACCTGAATTAAATCTTTAATCAGTCTTTTAAGTAGAGTGTTAACATTTTTCCAACGTATTGACATGCACTTATGCAATAATGTAAAAAACATGAAAGGGTTGTTTATATTCATAAATGAATTGAGTGTGTTCATATATTTCTGTGTGCCTCTTCACCCTATGACTCTTGTTAGTATATGTCCTTAAATTCTGTACTTTATTCTGAAGACGGATGTTTTCATAAGGTAACCGTACGTTCGCATCTGTATTAGCTCTTTGAAAACGTTTATGGCCACAGAACAAACACATACGATATAAACACAATAAAACATGTTTAAAAAACAAAATATAATTTTAGTATTCAATGCTACATAATGCTTTATCAAGATAATATTTGAAAACGGTTACACTTTTACGTACCTCTGCAACAGTTTTTCAAAAAGCTTTTAAAGGAAACAAGGAAGACCATTACTGAACCTGAATGAAAAGTTTGTACATGATATTTATTTATATCTGGTATAATTTGAAAGTCATAAGCTATCTGTGGATTAAAAATGAAAATAGCATTTTGGAAATCCCATGCGTATGGAACGCTTTTCTATATTTACCTTCACCAGGAGCGCTCAGACCTAAACATTTGTGTCAGGGTGTTTAAATAAACTTCAGGACCTTTATGACCAAATGAACCTTAAAAAATAGCCAAGTTCATTTAAGTTTGTGTGATATGAATAAGTTATTCGAAACATGTGTTAATTTGATTGGGTTATCTTGCAAAGTGTACCGACATCTTCATTGGCTATTCGTTAAGTCAATGATGATTTTCAAAGGTCATAATAAAGGTTCGCCGATTTTCTACCGTACCAACCATTATGATAGTGCAAACTTGGGAGTCGTCATCGAACTTTTGAAAATAATTAATTTGTACACTTAACATCAAGGTATGTTTCTTTAATCATAATCAATAGTATTCAACGGATTTGTGGCTGCATCTTGGTATTCATTTCACGTGGGTACTTTGCGTATTCATAGGTAATATTATTGTGTATGTACTCGATTTAGCTTTCAAGCAACCGTTGCAGGTAACCGTTGCATGAAAGGTATGTAATTTAGGTTTATTTCCTGAAATTGCACAGGCAAACGGAGGCTAAAATATAAAACACATTGATTTTCATATTTTATCTGTATTGCTACTGTATGATAGTTTTAAAGCAATATGTAATAAACGGGTTTAATTTGTTTAAGTAGGGTTTAGAAGAGATATACAAAATAAAACTGCTTTAACATACAAAATTGACCTTATTTAATAATGTATTAAGATTAAAACTATTTTCACCCCGGCGATTAATGTAAGACAGTGAAAATCGTCAATCCTTACATATATAACTGAATGTGCAAGTCTCTCAAAATTATTAGACGTAACTGTAAACATGTAAATGCACAAGCTTTGAATCAATTTCAAATATTTCTCAACACCGTAGGTACAAATATGAAGAAACATGTTCTTTTCAAATCATTTTATGGACAAGTAGGTGTTCACCCACAATTTATATAAATGGTAGAAATGGTTTTGCCTGCATATCGTAGTGTTCAGATTTTTGTTAATCTGTGTAATAAACAGTGTTGATGTATTATTTAAAAATAAATGATGTGTTTTCCAATTTTTTTAATTTATAGCAAATGCAGTTACCTTGGACGGACAGCAAACACCCAATAAAGGACCCTTTACCTCAAAGAAATCATGTGTGTGTGTGTGTGTGTGTGTGTGTGTGTGTGTGTGTGTGTGTGTGTGTGTGTGTGTGTGTGTGTGTGTGTGTGTGTGTGTGTGTGTGTGTGAGTTTCTGAGATGCATTGGGGACGCTAAAATCGATGTTCACGCTAAAGAACAATGGTCTATGCCGCAAGATATGTGCAAAGATAATATTAATGATGCATGACATTACAAACCAGATGAATGATGGCTAAATGATTGTTGTTTAATGCTAATAAGCAATTTCTCGTCTATTTCGTATCGAGAACAACCTATATTTGATGAAATGAGGCGGGCCCTCCTTTGTAGTATAGACTGACACGCTGGTCCCATTTTGTTCATCTTACTTGCATACTGAAGTAACAGTCCACAAATATATATGCCACCCCATTCGAACATATCAATCAGATTCCGACCACCAACACACTTCAGCTAAGCTATCAATAAGTTAGCGTCAAAATGTCACCACCGCACTTCGGTGTGTTGACCAACGCACTTAGGCGCAGACCATCGCCCTTTAACGGGACAATCGTGGTGCAGGGTCTTACATATATTTATTCACTTAGGTTTCATACATCATGAAATAAATGCTTCGATGTGCTCATGATTTAATGCATTTTGATTTTTTCTTATGTATTTGAGATCCCCTACCAAACCAAGAACAAAAAAAAATGAAATTTAACACCAAAACCAAATTCAGAAAAAAAAACATGAAACAAAACAGAACAAAACAAAACTTAAAAAAACATTCAAAATTACAACGATGTTACAATCATGTCATACCCACTTCTTTTCATTTCTTCTTTATATTAATCTAATAAATATTGGCTTTCCAAAGATTTTGTTTACAATAATTGGAAAAGAGGAGATATGGAGTTTTAACACGACTATCATTACCATATGTAGAAAACTTCATCGAGACAGTTTTACGACTCGTTTTACGATAATTCATTATCGTTTGGGAAAGATATACACATATATTTTCATTGCTTTTTTCTGGTTAAAATGTAATGCTAACTCGGATATTCTAAGACTATGTAGTCATGTGAGTTTTTAAACACAGAAAAGCACTGGTCAGAATGGTTATTTTTGTTAATTGATAATAGGAAAATCAATATAACTTACCAAATATAAAACTGCTACGACAATTACTGAATATTTCTTCCATGGTTCTAAGAATAGTTTAAGTTTAAAATATAAATAATAAAAGATTTGCTTTTAATAGTATGTGTCATTCTCTGTCATGTATCAATAACATTCGTCATTCCTACAATGTTTCCATATGACTTCATTTTGTATAGTTTCTCTTTATTCTTTATTTGCTTTTAATAGTATGTGTCATTCTCTATCAAAGAATATCAAGTGCAATAACATTCGTTCTTTCTATAATGTTTTCATATGACTTTATTTTGTATAGTTTCTCTTTATACGAATTATTTAAGGAAGGGTATCATTTGTTGTCAAACTGACTAAGAAATTAAGTATATTCTGAACAACTATCTCTGGCCTTGTAGTCATTAAACTTTTGAGTACGATTATCTTACTCAATCTCAGAATTTCACCAATCAAAATGCTGGATTAGGTGTTTCGAGCACATTTTGTACTCAAGTACTGACTAAGGTTTTATGACCGAGAGCATTTTTTTAAATCAAATGTTCAGTCTATATTCTTTAATATAACCGCAGTGTTTTATGTTAAATGTACTCTTTTCACAGGACATACAGCTATAAAACGGCATTAAAAGCAACAAAATGGCAAAATTACGCAAACATTTGGACTGAAAAATGATCTAGTGAAAAGGCGTCATCCCAAGAGAAGTTTATTTGATTTGATCTTTTAACTGGCAAAACGCTTTTTGGTAGACGCTTGTTCTTTGTGCTAATTTAGCCAAAATGTTCGTGAATGTAGCCTGTTTTGAATCTCTTCCACAACTAACATGCGATGTCATTTCAATCATGTCACAGTCAAATTGTGTACCATTCGTTTTTAATATTTTTGTAAAACTTCCTTTTGATGCTAAATAAATTGTGTTGGTAATGAAATCAAACACTATTGTATTTTCGGTGAATAAAGAGGGACACACAAGCTCCAACATGTACATTCTCGGTATCCTCTCTTCGAAAAGAAAGAGCAGGCAAGTAAAGTATAATAGAGGACGAATCAAACTTCTAAATCGAAGAGACCGGTTATGGCCGAAAAATAAAAATCGATGAAAAGATAAACAACTGTGAACAAAACTGTACATAAAAAACGACATCTTGAACAACATGAACCTTACCATTAACCGATGGTGTTATCAGAGGCTACGGAAGGATAATCACATCCTTTCCACGTGCGGCACCAATTAAGTTGCTCATGGTAATTACAAATTTGGTGTTAAGAGTCATTTAATTGTCTCACCAAGAGAGAATAAAAATTGAAGCAATGAAATCTTTAGGACAATGCTCATTCTTGTATGAAAAACTGATGATTCAAACGGAAGTGACGTTTTCAATAATCTCCTACATTATATGTTATTTATACAATCAATATCGCCATATGTAAACAATATATGTACATTGTCGGAAAATATAAAATGTGTTTGTACGAGAGCATTAGAAACAAGAAGAAAAGCTAGGCTCACCAAACTTTTCTCCTGTTTCTCAGCGAGTACAAATACATTTATATTTCCGACAATGTACATATACTGTTTTATCCTTCAATTCACAACCGGCGCTTTAAGATTAAGTTGTTTAAATCCAAATAATTACATTACATGTATGTTTCATTAGATTACGTAAATTTGATTGGGAGGCAACAATCGAGAGTCACTCCAATATCAATTTTTTATAGTTGTCTCTGGTGTTTCAAACAAATCGACATAGTTTAAACGCGGATCGCGAAGAGGACCCCAAAATGAACTGTCACACAAAAAAATATATTTATATAACCGTTTGTTCAATATGTAAGCGGAGTAACAAGACACATTATTTGTACAAATAAAGCAAAAGTTTTTTTTTTTTTTACCTGTAATTTGTACAATAGTTAGTTGATTGCAGGATAAATACAAATATTACTCTACACTAACATTTTAAAACAGAAATACATTTTGCACTCAATTTTAATTTAAGGATATTTCATTTGACTAGGTTTTTTTATAATCAATGATATTCAAATATTTGTGATTTTTATTCATCAACACCTTGTCATGTTTAATATATGAAGAAGTTTCGGTCTAATTTGGCATTTACATTTGAACATATTTCATTTACTTACCTAGAAAAGAAATGTTGTCTTCCAATGGAACACTTTCCGTGATGTCAAGTCGTCTTCCACTGATTACGCTGCAATATGACAAAATTAAATTTATTGATATAGATTGACAAAATACAACATCTCAATATAAAGAACTTTATAAACAAAATTACAAACAAACAAGACCTTTACCGATCTCTACAATGCGTTATGCCATTTATACACTTATACATTAATACTAATTCGTGATATATGATTCTTTAAAAAAAAAAAAAAATATATATATATATATATATATATATATATATATATATATATATATATATATATGGCCATGTAACTTATGAAAGATGAATGCGGAACTTGCACATTAAGGAGGTTTTCAACTGGAATTCTCACAATCAAGATACTGCAATGTATAAGTAATGTATAAGTGTGATTTGGGTTTAAGAGATGATTAGAACAGAGCGAACAATAAAAAGGTAAATATATAAGATATAACTGATTGATGATAAATGATATGATGTACGTTTACTACAATTGGGTCGGTTCTGATGTTGGTTATTTAATAGTCTTCGAGGGCTCCACTCGTCCAACAACTAGTTCTTCTTTTTGAAATTGCTAAAATTGACATGTTTTCTTAGAAATTTGCTAATTCATAAAATTATATGCTTGTTAAAATCAAGATTGCAAATGGACGGTTTAAGTGTTCATCTTAGGTCCATTTTGTTGTTATTTTCCATATTTTTTTTGTGCTAAGTGTGCAGTATAATACAGTTATCATGCAAATTTCGTAATTGAAAGGTTGAAAACTCAAATCTCATGTTAAGCGTTATGTCTTTCTGCGCTCGGGACGAACTTTGACAGTAAACTTATTTATAAAATGCATGTACTACATGTACTCCTGAGATCAATACTCTACAAAAGCAGTAGCGACATATTGGTAGTATATTTGTCTACTGCGCATTTCCTAATTTACTTTTGCAGGTTGTTCAGAATAATTATAACATGTATAAGGGCTAAATAAACGAAATAATGTGCAATTAAAATACCAAAAACATAGCTAAACCAATCAATTAAACCTGGGGACCATACATTTTAAAGTAGATCGGGTGTCTTTCATGAGCACCCCCATGTTGCATTAATAATTTTTGGTTAAAAATTATTTTACCAATCATCATTCAATATATAAACAAAACATCTGAAGCTTGACATTTTAAAATTGAAGTATCAAAATATCAAGTGCATACAATCATATTGAATTTGATAGGACAATTTATGGTTTTGTAGATTTTCAAGAAAATCAGGCCCGTGACCACTTTTTCATTTGATATTTCAGAAGTATTTAGGAAAAGCAATTCTCTCATTGAATTTTAACCAATTCCATCGTTTAATGTTTCGTTAATAAGGAAAATTAAGTTTCCACTATATAACCCATATAGAATAACTTTAATTTCGTTAATTTCAATGTATTTTAACAAGAAAACAAGGTCCGTGACCCCAGTAATTTGAGCCAATAGTTTCAGGAAAATCTATCGTCGAACACTTAGACACCGTAGCTTCCTTAAATGTCAATATTAAAAGAAAAAAATATATCGACTGATGTTATATAAAATGTATTCTTAACAAATCAAGTTAAAAGGAACACTTAAAGAAATCCCTTAATACATGTAATAATAATCAAAATAATGTACTATAATGAAAAGAAGGTACACATTCGCTGTTTTGTGATCGCATAAGAATGGAAAGGAAGATTTTAAGAGAATTGTTTTACATTGTGACAGTAATAGTATTGTTTAAAGTAAAATAAAATCTTAAGATAATGTCAACGCTGTAATAAAATAGTATAAACATTTTCAGCAATATCAGTATTCTCAAACAGAACCAAGATGTTTGACTTACTTTTCATCTGTTATTGTTCGGTATTGTGTAACCAGAGACAGGTCCGTTTTGTGAATGCAGTCGTAATCTACAACCATAAAGTAAAATAAGTAAGGTCTTTTACTATTTATGTAATAACTAATGTTTGATTACCATTCGTGCTTATAGTAAGTAATTATGTTATAGATAATGCATATTTTAATGTTTGTCGTGTCGTATAACACACCGAGGTGTGTCAGGATAATTCAAATGAAAGACCGACCGTAGGGAGGTCTTTCTAAGGGCATTCTCCTGATATCACAAGTTATGGTATATGAAGACATCAAAACCTTAAAATAAGCATTATCTGACTTATAGACCGTCAAAGACTATTATTTTCTGCAAAGATTTTCGGAAAATTGAATCTTGTTTTACCAATGTAATTACAGTGGCATATGTTTTTAGTTTGTTTAGCGAATACACTAAATTATGAATGAACTTGACTAATCTAGATATAAAAGTTGTCCAGTTAAATAAAATTTTTACTGTAATTGCCCGAAGCAAGAAATAAAACAATTACTTCGGTATATGAAAAATACAAGTCACTTTGTATAAGATTTATAATTTTAACTATATTAACTTTATAAAAGGAGAGTGTAATGTTTTTCTGTGGTTTTATGACATTTTCACCTCGAAAAAGCATTATTTTTCAACACTTTATAAGGAACTTATTCAGAATAATTGGTTTCTCACTTTTGCTTGGCAATATTTTTTTAATTGAGAATCAGGATAGAGTATCATATACTTTTATCCCATATAATTGTGCGTTAAAGACGTGTTATGGTACTAGTATTTCAATCAAATAAATGGAGTAAATGATTGTTTCTGTCTAACACCTTTTAGGAATATTTTAAAAGATGTAAATTGTATAGAAAAAAAAACCAAATGGCAACAACAACACGACTACTATTAAATAGTGTTCAACAAACTGTAGTTTGCATTATAATCAGGGTAAATAATGACCTGAAACAGGTCATTATCTTATGTCTTGAAGGCCTGAAGTACTTTTTATTGAAACTTGGTATCATCTTTGTTGTTTCTTCAAAAGTATGACCTATCATTTTGAAAGAAAATAACTTCGTATAAAAATGTAGGTACAAAGATATTATAACACAGAATTTTCTATATCGAATCTGGTATTATCCACCTAATCATACCCAAGAGGTAAGATTGGGTCTTTACCTCTGTATTGTTTAAATGCGTATGTCCTTTTCAGTACTCTTCATTTTTGTCCCTGTATTCAAAAGTAAAATCACAAAAATACTGAACTCCGAGGAAAATTCAAAAGGAAAGTCCCTAATCAAATGGCAAAATCAAAAGCATAAACACATCAAACGAATGGATAACAACTCTCATATTCCTGACTTGGTACAGGCATTTTCTTATGTAGAAAATGTGGATTGAACCTGGTTTTATAGCTAGCTAAACCTCTCACTTGCATGACAGTCACATTAAATTCCATTATATTGACAACGATGCGTGAACAAAACAAACAGAAACAATAGGTAAAATGTCAAAAATAGGGTACAGCAGTCAACATTGTGTTATCATCTTAATCACTATAAAACCACATTATGTTTTGTTTCAGGACCTAGTTCTTCTCTGTTTTCACATTATTCTGAATTTTGTAAATCTCATCCAGACCCTCCTATTTTATTTTACATTATTTGAAAAGAAAATACAATATTACAATTGAACAAACCAAATCATTGTTGGTTTTGTACGATTGTCTTTTATTTTATTGTTTGACGTTCAAAGAAGTCCTGTAGCCTATCCATAGAAACTTTCATCAAAGACCATTTTTTTTAATGAGGACATACTATATGGCGTCAATTCAGAAATAAAAGAAGAACTTGGTTTTTAAAGCTACACCGTTCAAACAAGACAACGTCAATTTCAAATCACGAAAATTTACTAAATGCAGAATCTCCTAAACAATGATACGACGTTCCACGAACCTAGAAGTGACGTTACTGTAACCTTATTAAGATACAGAACATCATAACCGGTAATTTTTAGTGTAATACAATAAGATTTTTACATGTGGAACATCAAAGGTTTTCCTAACAAGTTTGACTTTGCAAAATCAATGAAAATGGTATAATTGCCATACACGGATAGTCCTCTATTGATACAGAAATGTCAAAAACATTTTTGATTCACATCTAAAACGTAACTAGAATGGCATAGATCTAAATACTTGTATTGTTTTTAATCCTATACCAACTATCAATATCTAGTGTACATATCCAGGCTTTCACAACGATTTAATTGTACAAAAGTTTTAAATATAGTATTCTTGTCAGTATCAAACATGTCAAAGTTCTGATCACTGAGCTGATGATACTCTCGGGCACTAAAATTGATACATGTTTTTTCAGCTGTAGCCTACCCTCTGCTCAATCTTATAGCGTTAACAAATCTGAATTGATACGTAACTGTCGTGCATGTTCATATTAATATAAAGACTTTAATAACAGGGTTTAAAAAAGAGTTGATTAAGGTTAAAAATATATAAAAGGCTCAAACAGTTCACTTAAGAAAACAACCGAAACCAACACACCGTGTTACGATCAACATTACACACCAATGCTCTGTGTCTTTGGCTTCAGCTCTAATATCGTAACTGTAGGACTATAACTCTAACTATCGGTTTATAATGCAAGTCATTCAGTATTTTTGTAGATTGTATTGCCGATTTTTCTTTGTTAACTTTCTGTCTATTATACATGCTACAATTGTCAAGTTAATAAGCATCATTCAAAGGAATTTCTGTAATATGGAGTCGACTAATGGTTTCTGTCAGCTGTAATCCTACTATTTATAATCGTTTTCAAAATAATACATTTTGTCTGAAATTGTGATTATCAGTTTTTTTAATTCATTGTACAAGGAAGGTTAAACCCGCAGTTTTCTTTGGAAAATGCCTGCTCCAAGTCAAGAAGATGACAGTTGTTTTCCAGTCGTTCCATTTCGTTTTATGAACTTCCTCTTTTGAAATTTCCTTTAATTTTTATAATTTGTTTTTTTTTTTTATCCTGAAGCGATAACATGCAAAACAACAAAATATGCAAAAATCGTCATTTAACTGAACTAATCCTTTTACAGTTTTGACTATCTCATATTATTTTTCAGACAATAGAAAGAAATGATTTGACTTTAATTTCTATCAGCTAAGAAAACAATGTAATGTTTTCCTATTTCACAAATTGAAGGCAAAACATCTTACCCGTTGAAAGAATGTAGCTACTATTTGAGCAGGTCTTCAAGTAGCAGGAACAATCTTCATGAGATGGTTTACAAAAGCATGGGTTGTTTGGTTTTACCAGGAAATCATAACCACGTCTGTAGTCACATCGGCATGTAGTGTCAGTGTTACGATTTCCATTTTCATATACAACTTGACCCTCCTCATTGCAAACTGATTTCAAGAAGATACAATTGGTACTAACATTGGTGTAAAATGTGATTGGAAATGGTTGATATCTCTTTAAAGAACATACATCTGCATCTATGCCTCCACGAAGAACTGATTTTCTACCTGTAACGAAAAAGTTATTGTGTGTTATCCCTTTATCCACAAGATTCAAGTAACAGTCTGTATAAAGTCATTTTGATTCTAGGATAAGGTATTTGTCTTTTAATATATTCATATGTTTTCTGTGGTTTCTTCCTGCTATTCTATTCCTAAATTTTAAAAATACATATTCCTTCTATTCCTACAAACAAAGTACAATATCTGTTGTTATAAGGTACTTTGTTGTTTTAGCAATTTAGATGTAATTGATGTACAGGTACTGTATATAAGTGCAAAAAAATACACCTGTTTACTTATTTATGAAGAATTATGATTATAAAGGTAACAAAATTGATGAATTGCAGAGAATATAAAATAGAAAATCAAATAGAAATGTACTTTTAATTTTATAAAAGGAAATTCCGAATAGTTCTAATACGAAAACCAATGAGGAAGAAAAGACTTAAATACAGCAATGAAAATTCAAATTGAAATTATACATTTTACATTTTCCTAGAACGTGACCTACCGATTTAGACTTATTACCGAGTTTGTACTAACATAAGCAACACGACGGGTGCCACATGTGGAGCAGGATCTGCTTAACCTTCCGAAGCACCTGAGATCACCCCAGTTTTTGGTTAGGTTCGTGTTGCTCAGTCTTAGTTTTCTATGTTGTGTTTTGTGTACTGTTGTTTGTCTGTTGTTTTTTTTTTTTCTTTTTCTTTTTTTAAGCCATGGCGTTGTCAGTTTATTTTCGACTTATGAGTTTGAATGTCCCTTTGGTATCTTTCGCCTCTCCTTTACGCATTAAGTTTAAATTTGTTAGCCTTAATCTTCATAGATAGCCTTGATGCCAGGATACATGCTACAAAAGTATAAGGTTGAATAGGCAAAGCCAAATTTAAACTACACTTCATAACACTCAAAATAAGTTGGTCCACAGTACCCAGATGCTGCATGCATCGCACCTAGGACCCATAGATAAGACCAATTCATGTTTAAGTCCAAGATCACAATGACTTTATATAGATTGATTTTGTGATAAATTCAATTCGGATTTTTTAAATATTTATTAATTTTCCGATGGTTCATGTGACATGCTTCGTATAGAACTTAAATTCTTGCTTTATATGTACAAATTTATGATAAATTTTCACATCTAAACATATCAAATTGTCTAGTAATTTAGAGTTTTTCTCTGTCATGTATAGGATACAATTTCTTTATTGTTACACAGTAGTGCTTAAACTAAATATGGTAATCAGACATGCTTACATCAATGTGTTAGTAAACTCTATTTTGGGGACTTAGTACGAATTTGTTTTGATTTATTTTTAATGGATTCACTCATTGGCAAAGACTTTTCGTTACACAAGAAAATAAGTAAAACAGATACAGCTAAGTCTGTCTCATATGTTGACTTTTATCTAGAAATTGACAATGAGGGTCGGTTGAAAACAAAACTTTGCGACAAAAAAATGATTTCAGCTTCCAAATTGTTCTATTTAGCAACATTCCAGCAGCGCCTGCATACGGAGTATATTTCTCCCAGTTGATACAATAATCCAGGGCTTGTATTTCCGATCATGATTTCCTTGTTAGAGGATTGCTGCTCACAAGGAAGCTTTTAAATCAAGAGTCCCAAGTGGTGAAGTTGAAATATTTCCTTCTTTAATTCTATGGACGCCATCACGAGTTGGTTGGCCGTTATGAAATATTTGTTTCACAGATGACGACGGTATGTTCCAATTGTCATAACTACAATCCCGTTCCTTTTCCTAAATCTGACCTACCGATTTAGACTTGTCACCGGGTTTGTACTTATATGAGCATCACGACGGGTGTCACATGTTAAGCAGTATCTACTTACCCTTCCGGAGCACCTAAGATCAACCCCAGGTTTTGGTGGGGTTCGTGTGGCGCAGTCGTTAGTTTATATGTTCTATTTTTTGTACTAGTGGTCTCTTTCTTTTTAGCCATGGCGTTGTGCAAATAAAAAGAACATTTGGTATGATTGCCAATGAGATAACTCTCCTCAAGAGACCAAATGACACAGAAATTAACAACTATAGGTCCCGAAATGACAAATGTAAAACAATTCAAAGAGAAAATTAACGGCCTTATTTATGTACAAAATAATGAAGGAAAAGAAATATCATACACAGCAACAAACGACAACCACTGAATTACAGGCTCCTGACTTGGGGTCAGGCACATACAGAATGTGGCGGGGTTAAACTAGTTTGTTGGCGCCAAACCCTTCCTTAACCTGGGACAGTGGTGTAACGGCACAAAATAAGAACAAACTACGCAAAACAATAAACGAAAACAAATATGAGAAGCAGCAAAACCCGACTACCACTCAATTACAGGCTCCTGGCTTGGGACAATCAAATATCGAACGTTTATTTTCGACTTATGAGTTTGAATGTCCCTTTGGTATCTTTTCGCCTCTCTTCTTCAAACACAACAGTTTTGAAAAAGATAGAAAAATCAAATAAAACAGAATAAGTATACTGTAACAGGACAATTTCAATGAGACAACTTTTTTAACATTTTCTACTATCAATATTTTCAAATTGGACATTGATCAAAACTTAAGATGTTATATGGATATTTACCTGAAATTATTTAGCTTTATGATTTTACAACCTAATCTGATTAAATCCCTTGTTTATTCAAGTATTCCTCCTATTCTTACATGGATTTTTACATATGACATACCCGATTTTAAAATGTAGGTATAAGGAGGAATAAACCGTTTTAGCTAAAGTGTGGAAAGCAAACACGACTTAAGATACATCATTGACAAGGGAACAATGTGTATTTGGTTTTAGGATTCAAACCTCGGAATGACAACACCGACATATTTACAGCACCTAGGGTTATCTTTTGACTCATTTATAAATGATTCTAAATGTTTTGATGAGTTTGTATTATAATCTATCATTTCAAGGAAATTTAAAAGTCGTGCTGTAAAACTTGCACTTATGTTAGTGTTTGCTGTTTTAAAACAATTCATAACATGCTTCAATAAATTTGTAAACAAAAGCAGTAGGCATACGAATAAATTATTTTGGACATTCAAATGAAACCTTTTGGACGTAGGACAAAATAATAAAACCTTATAATGCAATGACAATAAAATTATTGGTGTTCGCTTAAATTCTTTACCTGGTTGTTGAAAGTCGGACCTTGTACAGTTTTCAGAATATCCATTAATGAGGTCATTCTTAAGACAAAAGTATTTTGATGGATCCGTACAGTGACCATTTGCACGGAGTGCCATTGTGCTGGTTCAGGGCATTTTAGCGGAAATGCTGCACAAAAGTTACCTAAAACAAAGAAAGGATTTTTTATGGTTGACCAGTTTTCTCTGACACTCTTATGTCGATCTCCATTCTTTTAAAAATGTTTTATGTAAGAAACTAAAACAAAACCAACAAACAAAATAAAAATACAACAAATTGACGAACAACAAGACTAAAAGAAATAAACAAATAGATAGTTGAAACCGTTCCCCTAATAAACTAAAATTGCAACAATTAAATACAGTGTGAATAGTTGTTTCAATCGCTCAATTCGAAATTCCTACGATTCCTTCGTTTTTTGTTTGTTATCTGTGAGGCTTGAACATATGTAAACTACTCTTGCCTATATCTATCGATTCAGTATTCATAAAACTGGGCGAGATTTAAATATTTCACAATTTTAGCATAATTGTGAAATCTTTTTTTTTTCAATAACTGTTACATTTGAAAAGCTGCAAAATGTATGTACTTTTTCTTATTTGTGTTTTGAAAGAATATACCATTGTGTAATTTCTTATAATTTCGAATAAATTGTATTCTGCAGCTTTTGTATTTGTTCTTTTTGTTTTGGAGGGGTCTCTTTCATTGCATATTTCTTTTGTTTCAGTTTTTGGCCTTTGGTGTTTTGTTCACACATTTGTAAAACAAACAAAGTTACAAAAAACTAGTTATCAATCATCTAAAACAATTATACAAACGCAAATATATATTCGTAAAGCACATCGAATGAATGTGATAAAACTTCGGTAACTTACGAATAGCAACAATTTGAACCACATAACTTTGATTTCCTGTTTACAGTTGTGAAGCTACATCTGCAATTATATGATTAAAGCAATAAAACTACATACATAATAATCGAAAACATCATTAAAATCTTAAAACATCTGATAGTTTGTATTTAACTAACGTCAGACTTTACAAAAACTCATCGTGTTCGGTTAAATATGAAAGAAGATTTAAAAGTAACTTATGATTGCACATCAAGTAAAACTACAGAATATCTGAATTGAAATTAATGTACTCTTCTTATTAACAACTTAATGACGAGAAACCTCTTCCAACTAAATAGCACATGTTTTGTAGTTTAACTATTAAATAAAATCTTCATAGCAATTAACTTCATATGAAGTTTACATTTACTTGCATTACCTAGCAATACAATAAAACAAACAAACAATACTCATTAACTCATTAAAAATCACAACGTAAAAGGGCTAAGGAGCTACCATTTAATTTTAAGGGGCTAGGATGAAATTTGAAAAACAAGGCAGGACAGAAGTGTTGAGTAAAAGGCAGGATAAGCAACTTTGCAAAATAAAACAATTTATATAAAAAAAAGTCAGGATAAACTAATAAAAAAAGGGCAGGACCGAATAGAGTGAAAAATAAAAGGCAGGACAGAGATTACAATTAAAAAAATGGTAGCTCCCTTATAGCAAAATTACTTGAGTGTTTAGGTAAAGGTATTATCTTTGGCTAGCTTGCCTGCTATCTGAACCCTGAAATCATTATTAGTTAAGGTATCACCTTCTTTTGGATGAAGTCAATTATTATAGGTCGGTAGAAAACCAATCAAAAGTAAGGACTGTACATAAACATTGTGAAACCAGTTTAGAAATAGGTTTTCAATCTAAATTTAAAATATAGTATCAAGTATAAGCTAATTTACAAGCATGCTGTAGGAGTGTTTGATTTGTCAATTGCATTTTAATCAAAACAATACAATACCATTTTACAATAGCAAGATGAGAGGAACATCTCTAAGATTTGACCCGACTAAGTTTATTTTACACCTTTTGTAGCACTTCCTAAAAGTGCATATCAAAATCAAAGATAATGATAAGCTTATTATTTATATAAACATATAAAATAAGGATCGATATGAAAAGCTTTTATTAACTCGATTAAATCATTATGTATAATATATTCAAATATAAAATTACACATATTAACAATCTAGTTATAAATGATCAGAGGTAATTGATTGAAATGGAATTCAAATGGACAAATCAAATACACCTACAACCTGAAAACATATTTTGAAATAACTTGTAAAATGGTTTTACAATATATATAGAATAGAAGAGAATAGAGTAGAATAGAATATTTTATTTCCCAAATTACAGGGCCCATAAAGAGCATATAAATCAAGTACAATGATTGAAGTAATTAAGTCAACAATAAGACATTACAATGTAAATTATATATCATTATATCAGAATAAGCCTCAGTCAGAATCAGAGCCAAACCATAATTTAAAATATTAAACAACAAACACAGTGATATTAAATAGCATATATATAATACTGTTCCTACTTTTGATTGGTTCCTGCTTAGCTATTGACTCCACCCAAAGGAAGACAGTACCTTAGCTAATAATGATTTCATGGTTCAGCTCGCAAGCAAGCAAGCCAAAGATACTACCTGTACCTACACACTCAAGTCAGTGTGTTTTAATGATCCAAAAATTAAAAGGGTTAATGAAATATTTTTTGTTATCATACAATTTATCCGGCGATTTTCGAAAACAATTGTTGTATAAAATTACTTAACAGCACACAAACTTTACATTATATTTAACTTCTCTTTTCTAAAATAAATATGTACAGCCATTGCTAATGTTTAAAACGCATGCAGATCAGTTCAAAGAAGAGTTTGTGCTCGCAATATAATGCATTTATACTTCTAATCGTTTATGTATTTCAAAATCTGAAAACGTATGTTATCCTAGTAAATTAAATGTACATATGTACCATCTCGATGCTAAAAAATGAAAGTTGTTGTTTCAAGGTTTTCAGATTGAACATCATTTGAATAACGTACACTAACTCTTTAGTGTTAAAGACTCAAATGTTAATATTTAAAAGTGAATGTTAGTTTCGGAAGTAATGAAGGGTCATCAGAAGAGCTCGCCAGTGCCATTTTCCAGCATGGTTGCAAAGTTGGAATGTTTCACATATTTGTAAAGTTCAATTCAAACATAATAAGTCATGATATGGAAATTTTCAAGAATACACACCATCGTAAAAACTTAAATACCCCAAGCCGTTTCAAAACAGTCTTCCTAATGGGAACAAGATACGAAATTCATTTGTCCAATTAGAAGTTAAATTTATACTCATTCGTTTTGCTTGAAAAGTAGCATTTCATTCAACATGATCAAATTTTCCTAAAACAATTAAATATGAATTCGCTATGTTGAGAATAATATTTAAAAATCGAATTGTGTCGTCTGAAGAGCACCCTGAATTACAGAAGAATCTGTACGTAAACTATACGTATATATTAGAAAAGTCGTTGTTTTAAGCTAAATACAAACATTGACACATATTTGTAAAACAAATCTCCAAACAAAAATCTCATAACAGTAAAAACAACGAATGTAACGCTTTCTTTATCATCGTTCAGGTATCTAACTTGAGGTATTGAATAATAGGTTATGGATTTATGTGGTATTTTCTTTACATCCATATCAATAATTATAGTATCAAATGACAAACAAACAATGAATATGTCGTGACATATATTTATGATAGCAAAAATAGTATAATTATGTCGTTATTATATTTCGTTTTATTAAACTCGGAAGTTTGAATCCTTAAGACACCCCTGTTTACAGGTTAATTGATCATCCGGGTATACGTGTAAGCTATACAATCATAAACTATTTTAATTTGATCGATAATGTATATTTAAATAACTAAGTGACACACTCAATACTATTTTGAGTATTTCATTTGTTATTCAAGGTAACTAGATAGTGCGTTTATCTGTATTAGCTAAACTGTAGTGTTCTTCATTTTCTTTTCGAATTATTTACCTAAGGTAAATTTTTGATTTATTTTAACACAAACTATCACATGCATATTCAGTGAAGTATATGTATTAAATATGACTTTTTGTCTCTTGTGTTTTGCTTAATGCTATCGAAAATACTATAAATATAACGATTTAAATTTAGAATTATATTATATTCTAATAAAATAGTTTTCCTATGGTATCAATCCAACGATATATCCACTTTACCACAGGTACGATATCCCGATGATGATTTTAACATTTTTTAGAGAGTCTACATGTTTATGAATTTTATATCAATCTGTATCACACGTATATTGCACAGAATATTGTTATTAATGTTATTAAAAAGTATGAATAATACAAATAAAAACAATCTTTTCATATATTGAATACTGTAAATTTTGAAATTATAAATTGCATTCTATTATTGCAATTTTGTAGAAATGACAAAAATGCGAGTTTATTGTTGAGATTTCAATAACATCTGCATAAAGATACACATGATATATGTATCAGATATTAGAATGCGAGTTCTTATTTTGCGATCCTAACACATTATTCGCATTAATAAAAACGTTTCAATAATTTCTGAAGTTACAGTACATACGATCACAAGTTATATGTATCTGGAAAAATTGACACATACTATACACTGCAAAGATACCCATTGTTTAGTCTTTCAAACCTTCCCGTGCATTTTTTTGTTATGCAACGCTAAATACTTATTTAAGATACCTTAGAAGATTTCATACCTCGAACTTATTAACCCGGTGTAGGTCTTTAAGTTGAGAATCTATTTACCAAAATTTATTTGGCCATGACTAATAAGGCTTGCCCCTTAGAATGACGGGGTCCAAAATAGGCATGCACATTACTATTATTTACAATTTCAAGGAATTAAAGTGCCTCGAGTTGAATATATTTGGTTAATAATCAGACGGTATTACAGTGGTAATTCAAATCTGTCCGAAACCCGAAAATTATGGAATTTATTACAAAAAAAGTTGATATTTCATTTACCTAAAGTTGGCCGTTATTGCCTTTAAATTATATATTTTTTTTTTTTTTTTTTTTTTTTTTGTATGGTATTCGTCTATCGCTGAAAAAAAAGGGGAGGTTAACACTTTACAATTTGAATCCTGGTTCATCTTTGTTCTTGTAAGGCATACTTTTTGTCTTTTGTCTCTTTCCAACGTACCATCTTATTCAAGTGTCTTTCGAAATTTTTTAACGTTTACTCCTGGTCAGCCCACTTTGCATCTCGTCCTGAGTACTAGTACTTGTAGTATGAATGACATATTTGCCGATGGACGCAATGAATAAATCTGATTCATTTAGTTTATATATACAGTTATTAGTCTTTAGTATATAATTGTTTCAACAAGATTGCCTGTATCTGATTTTTAAGCGAATTTCAAAGTTTATATAGATTTAAAAAGTTTTAATTTGTTTTTACACGGATAGGTTCAAAGACTTCTATAAAAGGGAATTCTACATCTGCAAAAACACAATGACTACTTTTTGTAAATCAAAATCAAAACTATACGTTTGGTTTTATCTGAAATAAAATGTTTCTGACGGTAATTTAAATAACTCAATAAAAAGGCGATTTTGTTTCCGATTTTTAATGTTACAAATTCAAAAATAAAAATGTAGAACGGTAAAAGAGCGTACAGCGACAAAAAATGGGATTCATTAATTTACAGGTTTTTCTGAAGCCCATGAACGTGATCATTATTAAAACGTGTAAGGGATTTGCATGTTAAATTATTTATATGATTATTTTTAACAGTGTTTTTCTTTTTGGCAAGAAGAGTTGCAATGACGTTGCATTTCATTCTGCTATTTAAATGCGTTATGTGGAGCAGTAACTGATAACCCTTTCGGAGCACATGAGTTCATCAACGGTTTTTTTTTTTTTTTGTAGGTTCTAGTTGCTCAATCTTTAGTTTCCTATGTAGTGTTTTGTGAACTTGTTCGTCTATTCGTCGCTTTTTTATGATGTCCTTGTCAGTTTTTCTGTGACTTATGAGTTTTGAATGTGCCCTTTTATCTTACACATCTTTTTCAAAAGTAATTTTTTAATTTTTCTTTCCTCATTTGTCTCTGCATTTTTTTAAAGATAAAGTAGTCCACAATGGGGTTTACATCGTATCGAATTCAACCAAACTAGGGACTCTTCCGTCTATAGCCAAATACCTCCATATTTTGATAATATAGAACCACCCATTATTTCGTATTCTTATAAAAACCGAGCAGAAGTTTGATTTTAATTAAACGTCAGTTACATCAGACGTCAATAAAGATAAAGATAAAATAATGTTCCTTCCACTTGAAACTGTGAAACATCTAGTTTTAGATATCTTCCCTATGGTCATGTTATTACAGGAGACCTCGACATCGTCGAAGACCGTGAGGTCAAAACTTTTCTAAAGAAAGGACCGAAATACCGTCCTCCATCTATAATAGATTGGAAACAGTGTCGTCAGGTCATTAAAGACGCTCTGTCTGCCTACTGTAAAATTGGTGCAAACGTGAAAATCGAATTAAAAATCTCTAGACAGTTATTTGAATAAAATTATGAATACTGTTAATATTCGAATATCTCAGTTTTAAAAAAAGTAAAATCACAAAAATACTGAACTCCGAGGAAAATTCTAAAAGGAAAAGTCCCTAATCAAATGGCAAAATCAAAAGCTCAAACACATCAAACGAATGGTTAACAACTGTCATATTCTTGACTTGGTACAGGCATTTTCTTATGTAGAAAATGGTGGATTGCACCTTGTTTTATAGTTACCTAACCTTTTACTTGTATGACAACAGTCGCATCAAATTCCATTATATTGACAACGATGCGTGAACAAAACAAAAAGACACAATAGGTAAAAATGTCAAAATAGGGATACAGCAGTCAACATTGTCTCATCATCTTAATCACTATAAAACAAACAAATGTAACGAAGAAGCACAAAAGGCATATATCAAATTTAACATCCTCATTTTGCTTTATTATTAAACGATTTTATTTATCTATGTAAAATCCACCCATATAGGATGGAAGGTTTTAAGTACTGGCGTAAAATCGCGCGTTTGAAATTCGCACAGGTAGACATAAAATAATTTTGTCGTTCAAAGTATGACGGGAACAATTATGAAATTATATAATAGGGTCCATGATATTCCCATTTCTAGAATAAAAACAAACTCCAAGTACTCGCAGAGCGGTTTGTGTTCGTTCTTGCAGACAAGGCAGCCAATAATGTAGTGGTGGTATGACGCATATACTACACGGAAGTTCTTCAAAACGAAATTATCAATTCCTCTACATTCAGGTCCGTACGCACCACTGAGAGTCAAATCGTTAACAAGCATATCACTGCCACTACCTAGCTTAAAGCCTCTTCCGAACATTTGAAAGTCCCTACCATGTACTGGTTACCGAAATTACACAAAAAACATTTAAATTCCGTTTCATCTCCGCATCTAGTAAGTGTTCTACTACTAATCTATCAGTGCTTCTTACTACCTCCCTTACTACTATCAAAGAACTGGTTATTAACTTTTGTAATAAAGCTTATGAAAATAATGATATTAATTATTTTTGGAGTGTTAAAAATTCTTTAGAGGTTTTAGATAAAATACATGCTTTTGATGGTCCTTTTAATTCTGTTGACAGTTATGATTTTTCTACTCTCTACACTTCACTTCCACACAATCTAATAAAGAAAAAGTTTTCATATTTAATAAAATGGTCTTTCGAAAAATCTCATTGTAAATTTATTTGCTGTAACTCGTTTAAAGCCTTTTTCTGTAACGAAAAAGGAAAGTATGCTAGATACACTTACTGGAAATGTCAGGATATGATTGAAGCTTTAAATTTTCTCCTAGATAACATATATGTACGTTTCATCGATAAAGTGTATCGTCAGGTAGTAGGTATTCCTATGGGCACTAACTGCGCCCCTTTAATAGCAGATTTATTCCTGTATTGCTATGAATCTCAGTTTATGACCAAACTCAGTAAAGACACATCATTGTACATTTGGTTGATACTTTCAACAATACCTACCGTTATCTGGATGATATTTTTCGTTAAATAATCCAGAGTTCTCTAAATATACTACCGAAATTTACTCAAAAGAACTTACTTTAACTAAATCTAACATAAACAGCAGCAGTTGTCCTTTTCTAGATTTAGACATTTCAATTTCTAAAGGAAACTCCATACTAAAATTTACGACAAAAGAGACGATTTTTCATTCCCTATTGTTAATTTTCCTTTTTAGACGGCAATGTGCCTTTGGCTCCATCATACGGTGTTTATATATCCCAACTCGTTCGGTATGCCCTTGTGTGTAGTGATGTCATAGATTTTAACGAACGTAATCAATGCATCACTGGTAAATTATTGAGTCAGGGATTTCGTTACCATAAATTACTTAAAACTTTTACTAAATTCTTTCATAGATACAAAGATTTAATTAGTAAATTTGGCTGTATCTGTGGAAAACTTATTAAAAATAGTTTTCGCATCGTAAATTTTACGGTAATATTGTACTTAAAGCGCGGAAATCACTATGTAGTCCGTGTAAACTCATCGTTCCTTTAAACAAACTTATTAGTAAGGGTTATCGTACCAATGTTGTAATTAGATCTCTGAATATAGTTTACATTGGCACTAATATCGATTTTGTCATTAGCAAATTAAAACATAACTAAATTTGTATTTTCTTTTAAAACGGGATGTATAGAGACACACACACGTTCATTTTATCTATAAAAAGTCACTCCTTACTATCCTACTACCTGTCGATACATTTATTTTGACATTGCACAAGTCATGTCTTCTTTGACTGTTTATGACGTTAAAATACTAAATCCCTGGGATGTGTTTTAGTTGATTTCAGTCTCTGGTGCAAGATTTTTATTATTAATTGTTTTGGCTTTTAACTAGCTGTCAGTAACTGCGAGTACTCTCAAATCGTACTTTCTTGTTAATTTGACCTGTTGATACTAGTTGTAATGCTTTTTTGTTATTTAATGTTAACATGGATCTTGTCTATATACCAGCTTTGATTATTTGGAATTACTACAAATTTTCACTTCTTCGTACTATGAACATCAAAATTATTTCAATTCACCTTAAATAATGTTCCTGCACATGTACAGGAAGTTTTATACAGCTCTAATTGTATAGTTTTATTGTTGATATTCACCCCATATGTACCAAGTGTTAGATTAGTTTTATTGATATTAAAGAAATTTCTTGGTATTCCTAAACGGAAGATTTTATACACACAGTAGAAGAAGTATACTTAACAACAAAATTATTTTCATTTACCTGTGTATAATATGACACAGGTTTTTCAAAAGTGATGATTTTCTAAATATTGTTTAACATTTCACAGTGGTATCATACTTTAACTTTGTTTCAACCTGTTTATTTACTTTATCCCTTATAATTTTTATTAACTATGTATTTGCATTCAGGTATCACAGATCAAAGTTATTCATTCATTTTGTGTTAATTTACGTTTTTTGATTGAGTTAAGCCTTCCAATTGATATTTTATAGTGTGTCTTTCTATGTTGTGATGTTATACTATTGTTTCAGAAAAAGGGAGAAGGTTTGGTACCATTAAAACGTTTAATCCCGCTGCAAATGTTTGCACCTGTCCTAAGTCAGGAATCTGATGTACAGTAGTTGTCGTCTGTTTATGTAGTTCATACGTGTTTCTCGTTTGTATATAGATTAGACCGTTGGTTTTCCCGTTTGAATGGTTTTACACAAGTAATTTTTAGGGCCCTTTATAGCTTGCTGTTCGGTGTGAGCCAATGCTCCGTGTTGAAGGCCGTACCTTGACCTATAATGGTTTACTTTTATAAATTGTTACTTGGATGGAGAGTTGTCTCATTGGCACTCATACCACATCTTCCTATATCTAGGGAAGAGGAGTAGAACCGACAAGATCTTCATTGAGGGCAATTACTCCTATATTGAAGCGAATTCCGATGGCAGACGTTTATAGTTTTCATAAAAGCAACAAGAGGCTCTCAAGAGCCGGAATCGCTCACCTGTAATTTTTGCTTAAATCTTTCATCAATGATTATTTTTGCTTTTCAATATATATTAATGAGTGGCTTAAAATGCCATTTAAATGTTATATGTTTTGGAGTTCAGTATGACGTCCATTTCACTGAACTAGTACACATTTTATTTAGGGGCCAGCTGAGGCCCGCCTCCGGGTGCGGGATTTTCTCGCTGCGTTGAAGACCCATTTTGGCCTTCGGCTGTTTTCTGCCCTTTGGTCAGGTTGTTGTCTCTTTGATATATTCCCAATTTCCATTCTCAATTTTATCTTTGTATCTGTCATATTTTCTTCAAAAGCAAAAAAATGCATTTTATCCCTTTGTTCCATTTTAGCCATAGTGGCTATGTTTCTTGACGTACAAGTAAATAAAATACAAAATTTATACAAGATAATCTGAAAATCATTCAGTCCAAGTTTGGCTGAAATCGATTCAGCAGTTTCAAAGGAGAAGATTTTTAAAGTAAGCAAACTAGATGCACAAATTGTGAAAATTGTCTTTAAAGGGCAATTACTCCTTAAGGGTCAATTTACAATTTTGGTCATATAAACTTATTTGTAGATCTTACTTTGCTGAACATTTTGCTGTTTACAGTTTATCTTTATCTATAATAATATTCAAGATAATAACCGAAAACTGCAAAATTTCCTTAAAATCATCAATTCAGGGCAATAACCTAAAAATCAGATACCCGTTTTGCTGATACTTTCAGGGTAGGTAGGCCATTACCTAATGAATACTTCTTGTCTGATTTGCTCTAATTTTTGAGATATAAGTGAAAAACTCCATTTTACGATATGTTCTATTTTTAGCCATGGCGGCCATCTTTTCTGAGGAAACAGAAAATAAAACACAAACTTTATTCTAGATAACCTAAGAATCATTCAGCTTACGTTTGGTTTAATTTGGTTCAGTAGTTTCAGAGGAGAAGATTTTATAAAGTTAGAAAACATAATCAATTGTGTAAAATTGTCCTTAAAGGGCAATAACTCCTTAAGGGTCAATTGACAATTTTGGTCATATAAAACTTATTTGTAGATCTTACTTTGCTGAACATTTTGCTGTTTACAGTTTATCTGTATCTATAATAATATTCAAGGTAATAACTAAAGAGTGCCAAATTTCCTTAAAATTACAAATTTAGTGACAGCAACCCAACAATGTGTTGTTAGATTCATCTGAAAATTTCAGGGCTGATAGAACTTGACCTAATGAACATGTTTTTCTCATGTCAGATTTGCTCTAAATGCTTTAGTTTTTGAGATATAAGCCAAAACTGCATTTTACCCTATGTTCTATTTTTAGCCATTGCGGCCATGTTTTTTTATGAAACAGAAAATAAAACTCAAACTTTATTTTAGATACCCTAAGGATCATTCAGCTTAAATTTGGTTGGAATTGGTTCAGTAGTTTTAGAGGAGAAGATGTTTGAAATAGTTTACATCGGACGGTCGACGACGACGGACGCCAAGTGATGGCAAAAGCTTACCCTTCCATTGGAAAGGTGAGCTAAAATGATAAAAATGTCTTAAGACGCAATTATTGTTATAAGGAATCAACTAATAATATGGGCCACTTTACTTATCTATAGGTCTTGCTGACCGTTTTGCTGTTTAAAGTTTCCCTCTATCTACAATTTTTGTAGCCAAAATTGTAAAATAAATTGTAAAATCGTCATTAAAAGTGACAGACAACTTCAACCATGAGACTTATTTGTAGATGAAGCTGGCTTTTGTTTTGTTTCTCTCAGGCTATCACAGTTTTATGATAATAGCAAAATACGCAAAATGGGTTAAATCGTCATTAAAGAACAAAAACTCCTATACGTAGTCGAAACACGATTTCGGTCATATTGAATTATAGTATTGATACAATGATTAAGCGTTGATTTTGAAAAGAAACCATGAGCCCGGAGGGCGAATGCTTTGTTTTCATGAATCAACGCTTATCCATTGTATCTATAACTTAAACTAGTGTGTTGATGTCTTTTCAAGATTACAGCCTTGTCTTAATTAGAAGGTATTGTAAGTGAGTTTAAATAACCACGTTATCATGTTCAACGATGCATTAATAAATCTAAGTTCACAATTAATTGATTAGAGAAATGCAAATACATCATAACACGTCTGTCTTTAAATTATCAGGCATCTGAATATTATCCGTAATTTACAAAATAAGACATATTCGAACTTATTTCTAAGTACATGTATATATAATAAATATGTTACCGACATTTCTAGCAAGAAGCCTAATTCTAGGGACATCATGATTGCAAATAAACATTTGGAAAATCATGTAGTAAAACAGATGAAATCATACTATATCTATAAAACAAAATGGACAAATTGAATGTAATCATATTCGTTTCAAATATGTGAAATAGCCAATAATTACCCAAAATAAACGAAAAACCCGCTATCATTACAAAAATATTCACAATAACATACAAAATAAAAATAAACGGAAAAACTAAAGAATAGGGACAACAAAGAGAATACAGGGATTTTAACCTAAACCGGAAAGTCTTAACCTTTAACTTGACTCTTTAACTCATTGATCTTAACCATGCTAACCTCGCGGCTATCAATTTATACTATGCGATTGCCTATTATATATATATATATATATATATATATATATATATATATATATATATATATATATATATATATATAAGGGTACAAGCTCTGTGTGGACCTTGTACCGATGTGTATCACATGTTCATTTATATGTATAAAATAGACATCTAATTTCCAACCCATTGGTAGCCGAGATGTTTCGTCGATGTGTTGACGTCAGTCACACATAACAGATTTCAAGGAGGGTTCAATTCCCAGTAAATTTCAGATCTTGGCTTGATGATCATCTATGCCGGATTTTTTCTGTGTACTATAATAGTTTTTGCAAGAATAAAAAAACTATTGGTTTATAGATATAATCCTCCCCTCAAAGAGCTGTTCCACTTGTTCTTAATCGTGTGTAGAGAGCGTTGAAACTCGATCTGAAATTCTTGTTACACGACTGATCTGCTTTATGACGTCTCCATTTGGACCGAACGTGGCTGCGTCTTTATACATCCGACACAGCCAAACAGACGCCCCACTTTCGCAAGGGTTTACTATCAGATGGGATAAGTCCAGGGATGACAACATATCTAAACCTAGGTCAATACTTAGGTTCGAATAAAAAGCGATAAGGGGTATATTTTAATGAAACAGAAACCCAACGACACAGAAAAATAAAGACATATAGAGTCAACATACAGTATTTCATAATAGACAGATGTCTATACAGAATATCAACTTCAAAACCGCTTTCATGTCTAAACTAGAGGCTCTAAAGAGCCTGTGTCGCTCACCTTGGTCTATGTGCATATTCAACAAAGGACACTCTCCAACATTGTAGACGAGAACAGAAATCATGACAAAAATCTCTAATTTGTTGATCTTGTATTGCTGATCATTTAGTATGTTTAGTTTCTCTCTATCTTCTTCAGTTTTTGCTCAAAACACAAAAGAGGGTAACAAAAATCCTCATTAAAGGGCAATTACTCCTATATAGAGTCACAGTCTTCTAACTATATCGGCAAAATTTGACTTGTTAGCAGATTTTGCCTTGCTGATGATTTTGTGATTTTTAAAAGCGTCTATTTATCCATTATAATTTTTATCATATAAGGCAAAACGCCAAAAAAAATTTGTAAACATCGTCATCAAAGGGCAATAACTACAATAGGGAGTCGTCGGATGATTTCCTCCATTTGTCTTAATTGTAGATTTTGTCTTGTTGATTATTTTGCTTATTTACGTTACTATCTATCTATTATAATTTTAAAGATATAAGGCAATAACGCAAAAATTGGTAAAAGCGTCATCAAAGGGCAATAACTCGAATAAGGAGTCGACTGACGATTTCGACTATGTGATTTATTTGTGGAACTTGTCTTGCTGATCATTTTGCTTTTAAATTTTCTCTTTATCTATTATAGTTTTCAAGATAAAAGGCAAAATGAAAAAAAAAAAAAATGTAAAATGTGTCATTTAAGGGCAATAACTCCTATGAGAAGTCGTCTGACAGTTTTGACGTATATTGACATTTGGTAGAGCTAAACATTCCGAACATTTTTGCACCCGTCAGATTTTCTCTATTTATAACGGTCTTCAAAATAATAGACAAAACTTGCATTTGATCCCTATGTTTTATTTTTAGCCATTTCGGCCATCTTGGTTGGCAGGCGGGATCATCGGACATATTTTAAAACTAGATACCCCAATGATGAGTGTGGCCAAGTTTGGTTTAATTTGGCCCAGTAGTTTCAGAGGAAAAGATTTTTGTAAAAGTTAACGGACGATGACAACGACGGACGTTGGGCCAGGTGAGTTAAAAAAAAGGAGTTAGATATAATATAATTTACCGCCAAGGATATGCCAACACAAGAATGTTTGGTGTGGTTGAAAATTTCACCCTCCATTTTTTAATTTCGATCATTGATATAAAAAAAAAATGCTAAATGAAAGAGTGTACAAGACAAACAATTCACAATATAGTAACGGTAGAATAGAATATCATACAAAAAAATAGAACAAGCAAAACCCCAAAACGATACAATTTCATAGAATTCTTTGCTTTGCAGTAAATAAAGTGAGCTAAAAGTATCTAACCTAAATATAGCATGGGAAACTACATGTTCACCTAAAATATTGACGGCCGACTTCTGAGTATATTATTGCATCAACGCTTTCTGTACGTTAAGAACCCTTGCAAAAACTTTTTGAGGGGTCCGTGGGTGGCCTGTTTAATCCAATATACTCTCATTTTCCAGTAGCATACGAAGTTTCCGTCCAACATTCCGGTCGACAATTATTGCAGGGCATATTTATTGTTAACTTGATTTCGTCCTGAACATGAATGAACTATTTGCCGTTGGACACAAAGCAAACACCAATCAACGAACCAATGAACTTAATAGATTATCCATGTAGACAATATCTAAAACAATGCCTAGACACTCAATATAATGTAATATTCATATCACTCGATGATTATGAAAACTTAAAGAAAAACAGTTATTTCTTTGCAAATGGCTGAACACTACTATCTATTTTTGTTAAATATGTTTTACTCTACTATATTAGTATATTTAAAAGAATAATAATTCTTTTCTTCGTGATTAGGTAAGAGTAGATCTTCATGAAAAGGTCGTTTGCTCAAGTTGGACGTGTAAAGTGAATGACGAATGATAAAATAAAAATATGTGTTTTCATGTAATGCATTGTATTTCTTTAAAAAAAATAATGATGATCAATCTTTTCAAAATATCTCATTTATACACATTTTGAGCGAGTCATTCTAACCTACATTACTTGATTCTGAAGATGGCTGTTTTAATACGATTTTATTCATTAAAGTTTACACGCATAGTTTTTATTAAATAGAAACCAAAAAAAAATTACTATAAATGAAGTGGAATGATAGTAACAGTAACGTTATGTATACATAAGGTTTATGTAGAAAAGCAAACTGTTTAACTGCTGAAACGCGGAAAATTGTTGATGTGACCCTGAAACAATGTCATTTTGATTAATCACTTTTCCTCCTGGTATGCTGGTACATGTAAATGAGGGTTTGGATGGGTTTTACAGAATAGAAAATGATGGCAAAAAGTGCAGTATAAATAGCTGAATAAAATAAAAAATAGAGAAAAATGGTCTAAAAAAATTTAAAAAAAAAGAATAAAAGTGAAGAAATGAAGGACACCTCATCCAGTACCTCGAATATCTCAAGCTTTGAAAAAAAAACTGGTCGTTTAATTAGAAACATTGGTCAGAGAACTAGAATAAAACAATTTCGATTATCTAGTTTATAATTTTTAAATGTTGAAACTAGTTTGAAACAACTTCGCCTAAAACACACTCACAAGATTTTAATAATACATGTCCATCCTTGTCAAGAACTGATTTTCTATACATTACCGAACACCACAACTACAATACAAGATCAATTCATTATAAATATGTCGCACCAGCTTTTGACAATTTCTTTGTGTAGTTATCGGACTTTGACAATTTTCTACTTGTTATTTTAATAACTTAATCGCACTTTGTAAGTTATTTTAAATAAATATGTTTAAATAAATATGTTTTTCTTTCTTTTATTGCATTAATTCATTGATGCTCAAAACTGTTTTATGTATTTAGCGTCCAAATATTTTACTCTAGAGCGTGCTTGTGTGAGGGATGTCTAGAAACCTTTGCCATGAGCACTAAAATCGTGATAGGCATAAATAGAGTATGGTGTAGTTCTTGTGCGAGTTTAAAGTTAACAGTCTTTATGTTGTTTTAACATAAACTTTGTAATTTCAGGACCTCTACTGATAAGATATTTCAGATTGCATTAGATGTTCGAAAATAAACCCAAGCTTTGAAAGAAACACTTATACAGAATTGCAGTTTTGAATGCCCCTTGGTATCTTTCGCGTCTTTTATAGATATATTCTTGGTCTTCAGTTGTGACTTTGAAAAGCAAGAGGGTTAATGCATATTTAGAGTGAAGTGATAATATATCGAATCATCTTAACTTGATCTGTTTGGAACTCTACTATTTCCACTGCATTATTCTAACGTTTGTTGGCATGGGTTTGAACTTGAGTTGTTTAGGAAAATCGGTATACCACCATCATATTCACATTTCCGAAAGAGATGCAAAAGATACCAAAGGAAAATCAAACTCCTAACTGTGCGGTATGGGCTTTGCTCATTGTTGAAGGCCGTACGGTGACCTATAGTTGTAATTTCTGTGTCATTTGGTCTCTTGTGGAGAGTTGTCTCATTGGCAATCATACCACATCTTCTTTTTATATAATAAGTCGAAAATAAAATGACAACGCCATAGCAAACAAAGACCAAAAGACAAACAACAGTAAACAAAACACAACACAACATAGAAAACTAAAATGATACAATTCAATCATTACCATTTATAAGTTATAAGTACATTATTTAATAATCCATCACTATTAGTTTCATTATTGCCGAATCCGGTTATTTCTGCATGTGTAGAATTAGTTAACACCAGTTGACTTGTCCAGAGCTAGTTGTAAAGCAAGTGATCAAATTTTAGAGCAAATATATGGGAGCCGGTTTGTGTCATTGTGTAGTTTTATTTAAATCGTTATAACGACTTAGTAACTCGTTATAACAACTTAGCTAACTCGTTATAACGCCTTACCTAACTCGTTTTAACGACTTACCTATTAACTCGTTATAATGACTAAGCTTGGTCGTTATAACGACTCAGCTAAGTCGAAAATTTGATTTTCGGAAGGGGGCAGTTAATAATAATTGTTCTGGCCTTATAGTAAGAACTGAAAATAAATAACTTTGCCCAAATTAGAATGGAAATGAATATTTTACCAAACAAAATGAAGGATAAAATAAGGTTTATTGTTTATCACAGTGCCCAAAGCTGAACTTAATAATTACATAAAATATAAATATGATTGCAATATTTACAATGGTTCTTTACAATAATAGCAAAAAGAAATTAGTAATTAAAAAAATATAATGTAATTCAATTTTAAC
>JAASAO010000913.1:0-63065 GCA_017311375.1 Mytilus coruscus
GAAACTTCAAGAGAGATCAATTGGAGATGCTTAAATTGCGACTTGTTTCTATGTCGAATTTGTAATTCAAAAATTCATTCTAAAATAATGTCATCTGTAGAACATAAAATAATTCACTTAGACCAATGTGGAACAGAAGAAACGATCAATAATATTAGAAAATTGGACTTGAAACAAATGAAGTGTACAACCCACCATGACAGAACGTGCTTCATTTTCTGTAAAAATTGCAACCAGCCAATATGTTCTTCTTGTATATTAAATATTCATCAAAACCATACCTTCTGTGAAATTGACGATGCTTATGAGGAGAAGCTCGCTGATATAGAAAATTTGAAGGTCGAAATCAAAAGTAACATTGCTTTTTTGAAAAGTGAAGAAACACTGTTGCAAGAACGTGAATTAAAAAGCAAAAATCATCATATTGAAATCCGAACATTAATCCTTAACAGAGAAGAAGATATGAAACAAGATATTGCCAAGAAAACCAAATACGTTTTAGATGAACTAGAAACTGAATGGCATAATACAGAACACTCAATAAACAGTGATATTGAGTTGTGCTCTAAAACTAAAAGTAAGCTGCTTAAAAGAAAAGACAATATATACCAGACCCTTAAGTCACATGATCCAAGACTTGTTTTTGACGAATGCCTTTCTGACATTAAGCAATTACATCAACCAATGTTTGGCAAACGCGCCAGCCTATTCCAATTTTTTCCACAACAGATAGAAACCAGAGGAATTGTTGGAGACCTTACTGAAAAGCCTATAATAGAGAATATTACCGTTTATCCAACCGATATGAAATGCATCAGTTGTTTAAGTCACTGTGAAGCAGAAAAACTCTTGATATGCAACAACTCTGAAGATATTCTGAAGAAAGAGGACCTGAGTTATGACACATATAAAACTCTGAAAACTTTAAAAGACATAAGAGTGATGGATATTTCACAGACAAAAGATGGACATGCAATATTATCCGTAGGTGAAGACTTAAAAATTTTAACAAAAACTGGACAGTTAAAAACATTTCTCCATTTAGACTTGATAACATTATGCGTACATGTTAATAATGAAAATGAATTGTTTGTTGGAGCACTTGTCAAAGACCCAGATCACTGGCGAGGAGAATTAGGTATTGTATTAGTTTTAGATGAGCACGGAAATACCACATGTGCATTTGATAAAAGAAAGATTATTAATGACAGTGACAGCGATTATATATACTATGATGACAGTTTCGATGAAGATGAGGAAGTTGATATGTTCGACTATCCAAGTAGAGTTTTAAACACGAAAAAAGATGATATATTAATCATAGACAACTCTAATCTTAGTACATATGCTGGAAAAGTTGTACTTTTAAATCGATCAGGTGATATTGAACAGGAATATAGTGGTTGTGATTGTGAAAATTGCAATGATTTTAAATTTTGTCCCTTTGACATTGCAGAAACTCATTCCAATTTGATTTTAGTAAGCGACATTGGGAAACATTCTATTCATGTACTTGGAAAAGCACTTTTAACATGTAGTTTTGTAGATGATATAGGAATAGATTACCCTCTAAGCTTATGTATAGATGCTGCTGGAAAGTTGTGGATTGGATGTGACATGTCAGCTGATGATGATGAAGCGGCAAAAATATACTGTATATCATTTAATTGAATTTTAAAGTCAGACCATTATAGATTGGATTAGAAATTATGACATCTTCTTGCCTTTCAGTGCAAAAGAGGTCATTTTAGGTGTGTCTGAGGATTTTGTCAACAGTAAAACAGTTAATAATATCTTGTTGTTACTTAAATACTATATATACAAAAGTAGATGTAAGAGCATATTGCCCACAAAATATGGTGGGATAGAATATTTAAAGAATTGGATTAAAATAGAAAAATACTCTGTATGTTTCTTAACCCCTACACAAAAAATAAAAATGGATCAGAAGTGGCAATTGTTAGAAGCAGCATTTAATTAACAAAATCAATTGTAATATTTATATTTATTATACCATTATGATTTAATCGATCTTACAAGTGTTAATTTAACTTTTTATACTTTGTGTCTAATACTGTATTATGTAATTTCACATGTTTCATCTTGAAAAATAAAATAATTACAAAAAAAAAAAAAAAAAGTCAGATCAGATTCGTTTATAATGCAAAAGAAAGCAAATAATTCTATAAAACATTTTTTTTCAATCAGAATGTTACTAGTATCGTTCAGCTTCGGGAAAAGGGGGAGGGGGGTCTGACGCCCACAATACTCCCTGCCTAAAATTTATTTTCCAATGGATACGCCAGTGACCACGGACCCATATAAAGAGGTCAATGTCAAGAAACACCTTGACGAAAATACATCTTTAACAAATCTTTTTAAGGAGGTTCGCTACTCAGTTTCAAAATAACAAGCTTTTCATAACACTAGTATATATTGATAGGGGATTATTAAAGGAACCAAAAGAGCAAAAAAAAAAAATTATATAGGTCAATGTGCTTGTTTTCGAGATATTAGCCATTGAAATTTTAGCGGGAAAATGTTCTCTCTTGATTTTTCATAGCTTTATCATTGACAAGTTTAAGTGCTCAAAAACAATTAAAAAATAACAAGGATTTTATAAGACTTTTACAGATGGCTTATAATTATACATGTAAAAGATTTATAAAAAGAAAAATGGGGGTCAATTGGCAAAATTTTTTAAGGCATTCAAATGGATAAGACCTGAGGATTCCGAAAATCTGACAAAATTCCAAAACATGACAAGCGAACATCCTTAAATATACATTTACGAAATAATGGGTTATTGAGAAGCTTAATTCATTCAGGCATTTAACCCTTTAAAGAGAGACTAAAGATACCAAAGGAATATTCAAACTCATAAGTGGAAAACAAACGGACAATGCCATGGCAAAAAACGTTTAACGACAAACGACAGTACACTAAATACAACACAGAAAACTGAAGACTGAGCAAAACAAACCCCACCAAAACCGAGGTTGATGTCAGGTGCTCCGGAAGGATAGACAGATCCCGCCACACGTGACACCCGTCGTGTTACTCCTAGAAAATATGATTATAAGTTCTATCAAGTGATTAGGCATCAAGCAATAGCAGATTGGTGCTTGACTCTTATATAACTCTAAGACATCACCACATTCATAAACCATAAGTCATGTAAATTTTCTAACACTGAAACTTGACCTAATGTGAAATTTTGAATTGAAACAAGTTGCTCATGACAAAATATTGACAAGACTGTTATCGGTATATACAACACAGACATTAAAAAATAACAAGAATGTGTCCAAAGTACACGGATGCCCCACTCGCACTATCATTTTCTATGTTCAGTGGACCGTGAAATTTAGGTCAAAACTCTAATTTGGCATTAAAATTAGAAAGATCATATCATAGGGAACATGTGTACTAAGTTTCAAGTTGATTGGACTTCAACTTCATCAAAAACTAACTTGACAAAAACTTTAACCTTCCCACTGCACTATCATTTTCTATGTTCAGTGCACTGTAAAATTAGGGTCAAAACTCTAATTTGGCATTAAAATTAGAAAGATCATATCATAGGGAACATGTGTACTAAGTTTCAAGTTGATTGGACTTCAACTTCATCAAAAACTAACTTGACCAAAAACTTTAACCTGAAGTGGGACAGACGGACGAACGGACGCACAGACCGAAAAACATAATGCCCCTCTACTATCGTAGGTGGGGCATAAAAAGCACAAAGAACAACACTAAAACTAAAGACTGAGCAACACGAACCCCTTTCAAACAAAACTAGGGGTGCTTCGGAAAGGTAAGCAGATCCTGCTCCACATGCAACACCCGTCAACCAACTCATGAAGGTGTCCGGAAATTTGAGAAGGGGTGATTTCAATTCTACCACTTGGAACTCTTGGTTTAATAGCTTCCTTATAAGCAACAACCCTCAATCAAGTTAAATCACAATAGGAAATGCAAGCTCTGGAATATCTTATCAATTGGGAGATATATACTCCATATACAGGCGCTGCTGAAATGTTGCTTCATGGGAATTTTTTTAGATAGAATAGTAATGAGCTAAGACTTCTTAGTGGATATATCTAAGGATCTTGATTATTTTGTTGTTATACCAGCACACTTCAAAACTGTTATTGGATTTCTACTTGAGTATGGTTGGATTGATTTACGCTGCAGTTGGGATTGGTAAAACTTAGTTCCTTTTTTATTTTGAAAGTTTTCGGCCGTGTAGTTCCAAAAATATGCCTTTAGATTTAAATCAATCTTTGCCTTATCCCACAATAACTAGGGGATGCTTCCATCATTTTACTTCATTGTTTACTAGTAAATGCAGTTGTGACGTCATGAAATATGCCCTTCATAATGTTTTTGTGAAAAATTCAATGAATTTTGTAATTTTTTCATAATTTTTAGACCCACAAATATTCAGCACATGCAAAAATCAACTACAAAAAATGTATTAATAATTTACAGCAATGTTTGTCTTTATGAACAACACTTCTCATATCAATATTTATGTTGTATACATGCATGTGGTCAATATTTTCTACCAAAAAAATAGGCATAAAAATCTGCATATTATGTCATTTTTTGTGAAATGTTTCTATATTTTGACTGTGAAATCTTCGTACAATTTTATAATATTCCAACGATATTATTTTAAACTTAGCACATACTTAACAAATACTTTTTTTAGCTAAAATCACCTTGATTTGTAATGCTACATTTTTGTTGGCTTGCAATAATTGTAATGAGGATATATATGTCGTGTTTCTAGTGTAATTTCTTATTTTATAATGCTGAATTCTTAGTTTCTGCACAAAAGTTTCGAAAGATATTATTTTCATTGATATAATCCTGTGCACAGCTCTAAAAATCTGTATTTTTGTTTTGGACATAGTTGCTGATTATGCTATTCTCAAAGGACATTATCAATGTACCTATCATTCAGATTCATCAATTAAGGCTGACCTTGGCATTAGATGTTTTTAATTGAACCAAGTTGGGGGATGCACCTGCTATATTTATTAAGAGCATAATCACATGTTTGCAAAGTAATCAAAATGGTACGGAATTGCCTTAAAAGTGTCGAAAAAATTAATATAGAAACTTTACACTGAAATTTATATCCTTCCAAACATATTACTTATGGTTTTATTTTACAACACAATATTGTTTTATTTATACATTTACCGTCAAAAGATTTTATATTTATTCGAGATAAAGAAGATTGACAGACAATAATGGATGAATTCTGTATTTTTATTTTTTTATTTTCATTGTATTCTATTTAATTCATTTTTTGTACATAATAACATATAAAATACATATAACAACACAAACAAGAAAATGCAGTTATGACATCAAATACATGATGCCATCACCCTTCTGTATCATCGTCTTTAAGTCACCAGTCTAATTGGTGAAATATGTAGGCTAATAAAAGTTACAGTGTCGTTGCCAATTTAGGGATAGTTAATTATTTTTATTTGACAAACCTGCATACTATCAGTATCCACTTAAGGGAACCTTACACCAAGACATTTAGGAGGTGTTGTTTCAGCAGTTCTATATTTACATTTCTAAGTATAAAAATCAGTTTTGATGACTAAAATAATTTTTAGCAGTTGCATTTATGCTCATAAGAGGTTATTGGCACTAACAATTGGTCCAATGGGAAAATATGGTATGAGTTACAACGTACCTCTTAACTGAATATCATAAAATTCTTATCTTTTTTGCTAATATTTTTTTCCTTTATCCTCAAAATAAATTTAAAATATTTCTTTCCAAAAACATCATACAATTTTTCAAATTGCCAATTTTCAGACTTCTATTTCTAAATTTCTTTGAGATTTGGCAGTGGTTATTACATACAAAGAATGGGCCTTTTATTATACTCTACAGCTATTGCTGTGCTATCATTAAAATATAAACAATAACATTTCCAAAACATAATAATTGCACAATTCCATCATATATATTCATTGAATAAGTCTACTGTTATTTGTCCAGTTGCTGTAAACTTGGTGCTTGACACACACTACAGCTTCCCAATTCTTTATGGTTATTGTCATCTCAAAACATAATTACATCAAATAAAATATACATTGAACAAGTCTACTATCAGTTGTCCTGTTGCTTTAAAACTTTGTGCATGACACCTATTAAAGCTTGCCAGTTCTTTATGCTTATTGTCATCTCAAAACATATTTCCATCAAATCTACTGTCAGTTGTCCAGTTGCTTTATAACTTTGTGCATGACTTCACATAAAGCTTCCCAACCACTTCCTAATTCTTTATGGTTATTGTCAATCTGAAAACATAATTACAACTTATTATTAACCAACTTACTACAATATGTATAGAAATGCCCATGCTTTATTAGAGGAAAATTTCGGCAACTGGTCATTATGAACGGAGAAATTGCTACAGCCAGTCATTACGAAATCTCAGTCATGCATTACGAAATCACACCCGTGCATTACGAAATCACAGCCATGCATTATGAACAGATGAAACGGGACATCGATTAAATCAAAATGTCGTTGATTTTTTAAATAAGGGACAACTTTTTAAAAAATTTTTAACTTAATATCATAAAAAAGTTTTAATGATGTTCGGTGTTTTGTAACGACTTGAAACGGAAATATTTCACAGCCTTTTTGAGTACGACTTTCGATTATTATCACAGTTTCATTTCCGTTGATCAATCATCAGAACGCATACTACTCAAAGAGTAAGAAAAGTTAAACTGTCTGATTTATTCTTCCCAGCTACTTTATATTTGCTAGATAAAATGAATTGTAATAGCATAGAATTAAGTACTTGGATCAGAAATCAGAAATTACATCTGACAATGTTGACCAAAAATCCATGTTGACCAAAAATCCACCGTGAATGGGAAAAGACAAGTTCAGCTATGAATTCCCATATCTTCTTCACGGTAAGATTGTTACTCTTTATTTAATCAAAGTGTTATGAACTGGCTTTTTCGGTATTGGTCATGTTATCGATTCGTGGTTAGCTGTATTTGAATCCGAGACTGGAAGACTGTTCTTGAATGAAGTTTTTTAAGTCGGTTAATAAAAGTATCATATATGGACTTTTAATATTGGCCCTGTAACATGCCCTTGATATTAATAATGGCCTCGGACAGTTGTAATGGCCCTCGGCGTTGCCTCAGGGCCATTACAACCATCCTTGGCCATTATTAATACCTCGGGCATGTTACAGGGCCTATATGAAAAAGTCCATACATTAATACTATATTAAAATTTATCATAACAAATATAATGCCTACCCATATTAAAATAAGCATAAAGCATGGCAGGAAAGAATTATTTCTTTAACAATATTTATAACATGTGACTTAACTGACCTGGAACTATTACATAAGTATATTACCCCTAAGTGTTAAACAGATCATTTTGTTAATTAATTTTCATAAAATTATGTTATTTACATAGTCAGAACCTGACAGAATATATCTACATACTTCAAAGGAGTGAATCTGAATGTTTATGAGTCTTAGGACATTGTGCCCCAACATATTTTGAACCCTGCTAATTTGTGGATAGCAGTTTTTAAAATTTTTGATTTAGCCAGGGTTGGCAAAGTATTACCCAGGCAGGAAAACCCGGGTTTTCCCACCCCGGTTTTCCCGGGCTGGGCAATACTCCCAGGAATGGGTAATACTGGGCAATATGATTTTTTAAGCTTATTTTTACACAAAATAGTAATGACTTGTTGTAGTTTCATAGTATTATAGCTAAATATATACATTTTATACAGATAACCATTGAGAGTCATTTCTAGAGGACTGAAAATTCAATTTCTTCCTTTTCTCCACTAATTCAATGTAGGCAGAGTACAAGATTTGCACATTTTAGGATACCTTGTTAATTTCCAAGCTTAATGTTTCAATAATCCAAACTTTGAATAAATGCATTTTATTGCAGTGTTTAAGTGAATTATAAATTTTAATTGTTATTCAATCATATTGCTAAATAAACACCCTAAGGGGACATGTCATGAACAGTTATAGAAATGAAAAGGCTGATTATTGTTATATAATCAAATCTGTGTTCTAATCCAAATAATTACTTACCAATTAGTGATGTACATATAAATATGTTGAAACTTCACATTTTAATCAATGAACAGATATTGTTTAAAAGTAATTTTCCTTACATATAATTGTTAATTATTAATATTAGTTATATATACTTGAAAAAATACAAATTGAATTCTTAGGCTTTATGTTAACAGTTTGACCAATCTAGACAGAATGGTGATATAATAGATTTTTAGGTGGATTATTGAGAAAAGCTTTTCCCATTTGAATTTGTCTGATGGGTCTTCATGTACTCTTGTCTCAGAGTTGCTAAAAACCACACTTTCTCAGATTTATACACTTGTTTTATAAGAGTCTCAAACAAGTAAACTTAATTATAAATCAAAATAATATGTCTTATTTTTATAAATGTCTTTAATGTATTGCATTTGTGATTGATCACTGAATCTTCTATAAATTTCAGGCCAGTATTTCATAATACCCAGTAAAACCCGGGATTTCCCAGTTTTTCCCACTGGGCTGGGCAATACTCATCAAACCCGGGTTTTTGCCAACCCTGGATTTAGCTATATATGCAACCATGTCCTTATGTTGGTAGGTTAAATAATAAAACAACTCATATAAAAACATAAAATTTTGCATTGCAACTCATAAAAGTATGTTATTTAAGATACAATGTACAACCAACTTTGAATTAAAATAAAAAAAACTTTGGAAAAAATTAGTCTCAACCCAACTCTCTCCAGTAGTCATTGTTAGACACCCCTTTATTAATAGGATTATCTTACCCTCTCTAAAATTTGATGATACAGGCTCATTATTATTTCTTTCTTTCTCTCAAATTTTCTGTATTCTTCATTAATACTGTCTATAATTTGTTGTTCTTGTTTTCTTATACCAGATTTTTGTGCTTCATCAGTATCAAATCTTTGTCGGAAAAATTCTTTTTGTCTAAAATCATAACAACATAAAAAGTATCACACATTATTATCTATGAAAACAAAAGGCTTTGAGAGTAAAATGAATTTGTGAAGGAAAAGTGGAATATGGTCCATAATAGTATTAAGGGTAATCCATTTTATCTGCACAAATCATGTCACAAGTTTAATGTAAATTGCAATTGAGCCTATGGAATTTGTAAAGGAAAAGGAAATATTAACTTTAAAGTTACTTTAAAACATAAGTGTAAACACACTGGCAATAAAATAACCATGTCAATAGATAAAACAATTAGATTGCTGATTTGTTACTTAGCACAGGCATTTTGAAAACTATATAAGCCACTAATCAAGTGTTAAGACTTCATATATTGTGAGGACCCTGATATTTTCAAACTGACCATTTCTGTGTTGCCACTGGTATAGATTCAAGGTCATGTGTCAATAATGCATATTATGAATCTCTACAAACGTCAATGCAGACAGGTTTCATAACGTGTGAAAACTTGATAGCATATGATAACAACTCAAGATATCATTACTATTGAAATCAAACAAGGAGAGTTGAAAGCAAGCGATATCTATTCCAAACAAGTTGTTAAAAACATATTTCTCCTATGGTTAAATTCTATTTGTGTGGACTATTTTGCAAATCATGCATGACTCCATTTGTGCTGCTGCTAACCTGTCCATTGGCTCCTTTGAGGATATAGCTGTGTTGTTTTTAAGCTTGGCTTCACTGTAAAACAGTTATCACCATTCTAATGCAATATATACAAAACATCCCATTTTAGTCATTAATTTTGGGAACAAAACATTAATAGAAAATTCCCACCTATGCTGATGAAACTGAAATGTGGTGCTTTCTTAATGTATCATTTAATATGGTCAAAGATGTCTCAGAAATCGTTGAAATAAGAGGATTTGTCAACTAACAGCATATATTTCATGTTTTAACCAATATTTCTTGTAAAATTGGTGTAAATCAGAGCACACTATATTAGAACAAGAGTGCACACGCTGAAATGTCTGGCCAGTTTTACTTATCATTGAATTCATGTTGAAAGCATGTAATATGAAGGTTTTACTACAAGTATCACATACACTTAACATTATCAATGTTCTATCAAAATGAGGTCACGGTCAGATGAACCATGCCAGACAGACATGTACACCTTACAATCATGCCATACACTAAATATAGTGGTCCTATTGCTAATAGTACCTGAGAACCAGATCAAACCATAAAATCTTAACATTGACCAATGGACAATAAAAATGAGGTCAAGGTCGTATGAACCATGCCAGACAGACACGTACACCTTAAAATCATTCCATACACCAAATAAAGTGACCTATTGCTTAAAGTATCTAATACTGACAAAATTAGGAAAATTTATCATTGAACCACGAAAAAGAAGTCAAGGTCATGTGAGCAGGCTTTCCGTTGGCGGTCGCCATTTTCACAATTTGCGAAAAAATAAAAATCTTGGGTGATTTAAATTCCTTATTGGCAAAAGAAATATAATGGTTCGACTTTGTCCATCTTGTTTACTTTTTTCTGGTTTCACAGACTTTTTCCCTGATCAGACAATACTAGGAATTCACTTGAACTAGTAACGATTTTAATAAAAAATCAATTATCAGCAGTTTGAAGCATTTTTTCAGGTCTCTTCTTTTTCTTTTAACGATGGTCCGGAAAAGAAAACTGTTATTATGACGAAATATGTTCAAAAATAAGAAAAATCTCTGACTTTAAACTTTATCCTTTTAACTGTGATAGAAATAATTGTTTTGAAGTGGACACTTTACAATTGTTTCAGCACACGAAGCATAGTTTTACCTCTTGACTTTTCCTTTTAATGAAAGACCGGAAAGAAAAACTGTTGTCATGAAGAAATATATTCAAAAGTAATAAAAAATATCTGACTTTAGTCTTCATCCTTCAACAAGACAGGAAGTATCCGATAAACTTATTGAAGGTGAATCCTGTGTTCTCAGAAGTAAAAAATGATGATTTCATTATCTCATTGCAATTTTACAGTTTCTATTAAAATGTAAATGTTTGTAATTATTTCAAGTGTTTATTAAATACAATGTAGATTAAAAAATAGATATATAGAATTGTAATAGACAACAATGCTACAAACTGTTTTTTGTTTTTGTTAGAAGGAACATTTTTTAATGAAAATTATGTAAATGTTTGTTGGCCAAAAAAAATTTGAAAGAGGAGAAAAATATATTGTTATGGCAAAAGATGTGGCGAAAAAGAAAATTGACCCAGGGGAAACCCTGGATGTGAACCCTGTCAGACAGACATGTTCATCTCACAATTGTTCTATACACTAAATATAATTGGCCTATTGCTTATAATATCTGAGAAATAGACCAAACCACAAAAAAACAAAAAAATTGTCCAATGAACCATGAAAATGAGGTCCGGTCAGATGAAACCTGCCAGACGGACATGCAAACTTGACAATCATTCCATACACCAAATATAGTGGCCCTATTGCTTATAGTATCAGAGAAATAGACAAAACCACAAAAACTATACATTGTCCAATGAACCATGAACCATGAAATTAAGGTCAAGGTCAGATGAAACTTGTCAGTTGGACATGTAGACCTTACAATCATTTTATACACCAAATATAGTTGACCTACTGCTTATAGTATCTGAGATACAGACTTGACCACGTAACTTTAATCTTGATCACTGATCCATGGAATAAGGTCGAGGTCAGAAGAACCCAACATGACGGACATGTAGACGTTGCAAGGAAAGCGTATACCAAATATAGTTATCCTATTACTCATAATTATTGAATATTTCACTTAACAAAAAAGCAGTCACTGAACCATGAAAATGAGGTCAAGGACAATGGACATTTGACAGAAACTTTTTAACATAAGGTATCTGCATACAAGGTATGAAGTATCCAGGTCTTCTACCTTCTGAAATATAAAGCTTTGAACAAATAGTTTACGCCGTTGCTGCGGTTGCAGGATCGTAATACCTATGTCTCACATACTGCCACTTTCGTAGCAGGCAAGACAAAATCCTTATTGCTACATAGTGCTTATTTTTTAAATATCATAACACAAAATCCAATGTTTACAGTTGTCTCCATTTTATCTAAACAAATATCATATTCTGAAATAGATATTTACCTTAAGGGAGTAAGAGAAGGCCAGGAGTTCACAATTTTGTTCTGTTTCAAAATTAACAAAGAGAGAACAATAAAAAAGGAATGTATAATTCAAGCATAAGAATTGGTTGTTCTACATTGAATTTCAAGGAATCACAAAACAAACCCAACCTATATATTGTTAAATCCTCCAAATTACCAACTACCTACAGATATAGATTCATCAGAAATGGCACCACCTACATATTTTTAATTCTTCCTGATAAGACCATCGATGTAAAAAAAAGTTTCATTCGCTGTCCTGGGGAAGACATGGTATTTCTGGAACAGGTCTTACTATTTGTTGTTTATTTTGATGTTGGGATGCTAGCAGAGTACTTACTGTTGTAGTGAATTAACAGCCTCTGTAAGACTTTGTTGTTTATTTTGATGTTGTAAGGCTAGCTTGTCCCGTTTCTCTAATTTTCCATTCATTATCTGTTGTAATTGGTCTTTCGTGGCACGTAGATGTGTCAATGTTATTCTTTGTTCTTGACTTTTCTCTACGATATGATTTATTTCATTGGAGATTTCACTGAAATGAATTTATAAAGATGTAAACATAATAAATAATATAAACTAGACATTGGTTAACAAGAGTGCACACGCTGAAATGTCTTGCCTTCTTTACTGACCATTGATTTTATGTTGCTAGTCCTAAATATAAAGCTTTACTAAAAGTATCACATAAACTTAAGATGATCCAAGAAAATGAGGTCAAAGTCAGATAAACCAAACCGGAAATACATTTACACCTTACGATCATTCAATACACCAAATATAGTTGACCTATTGCTTATAGTTTCTAAGAAACAGACTTAAACAGGAAAACTAACAGTGTTCCAGCTAGGATTTCAAAAGGGCAGGGAGCCAATCATGAAAAGGGCACTTTAGCGATAATTGATATTTCAAAAGGGCATGTCAAACATTGTCTTATGTAAACTGCAGGGTTTCAGCTAGGAGTTTTGAGGGGTTTAGTCACTTTTACGCTAAATGAAAATCAACCTTATTTTGGGTAACAGTATTAAAGGGACCAAGGACCGACGTACATGTATAGCTCAGTCATCCCTAGAAAATTTTTGATGCATGGTGGGTCTAAGGTTAAGTTGCAATGCAGAGCGCTGCAGCATTTTGTAGAATTATGTTTATTTCCATTAGTGAAATGAATTGTGCATATGTCAGTTATTAAACTACACATTAATCTGCAAAACAGTCAGGAACAAAACCTAACATTTTCTCCAGGGCCAACCTGGATCCCAAAACTTTTCCAAGGGCCCAGTAGAAATTTTAAGGCCCTACCAGGGTATTTTACTACAGGTACATACTTATTAATACAGTGTAGTCTTGAATGTTCTTATAAAGGCAATTAAATATGTTTGAAATGCCTAATACATGTAGCTTGTTTCTGATTATGATAGAAATAATAAAGGAATTAATTAACCACATTGAGTTTTTCAGAATTAAAATCCATTTAACCATGTCTTTTCAGACTGGTAAACTTATATTTGTAATATTATATAAAAAAATATATAAAAGCCCCCTTTTCCATTTCACACTCCCTAGATGTAGAGTATAAAAATATTATCAGTTTCACCCCAAGAAAGTATTCATCTTTAATGAAATAATCTTAGCAGTTAATCAAAATGAAATTCTTACTGTCTATAAATAACAATGAAATGTTACTATTTCTTGTTAAAGGGTTTTCAATTTTCCGCTAAAAAGCACATGGCTTTCAACAAATGTAAACAAAGCATTCAATTTGTGATCATGGATTACAGCTTTAATTAATTTAATTTGGATATAGATATTCAATGAAAGGTACAGTCAAACATTGTTTTTACTTTCTTCTGGATTAAAACTAGTTTAAAAGATCAATTTAAAAAAAATATTTGACATCATAACAACAGACGATCTACGGATAAACGAAACGCAAATTGTCATCTTTTGAGAAATATTGAAATTGAAATGCTGACTGATCGAATTTAATGAGAAAAATTATTACCATGGTCAATTATGAAGTTTAATTAAGGGATTAATGACCCATCCGATGTCGATAAGCGGATTATCTGTAATCACAACTTATTACACCTGCTGTAAATGTTAATTAGCTGAGGGTCATAAACTTGTCATTATTATGAAGACAGGTAGAATAATTGTATTTTCATCAAAATATTACGGCAATAAAGGCATGGACTTACGAAAAAGGGCAGGGCGTCTTAAAAAGGGCACAGGGCGTCAGAAAAAGGGCACAGGGCGGCACTCGGGAAAGGGCGGGCGGACCGCCTGTGAAACGACCTAGCTGGAACACTGACTAAACATTGACCAATGAACCATGAAAATAAGGTCAAGGTCAGATGAACCATGCCAGACAGACATGTACACCTTACAATCAATCTATGAATTAAATATATTTGACCTATTGCTTATAGTATCTAAGAAACAAACTTAACCATGAAAACTTAACATTGACCAATGAACCATGAAAATGAGGTCAAGGTCAGATGATACCTGCCAGACAGACATATACACATGACCTTACAATCATTCAATACAACAAATATAGTTGACCTATTGGTTATATTTTAAGAAAAACAGACCAAAACAAAAAAAACAACTAAACACTGAGCAATGAACCGTGAAAATGAGGTCAAGGTCAAATAAAACCTGCCACACTGACACGTGCATTGTAAAATATTTCCATACACCAAATATAGTTGACCTATTGCATATATTATTAGAAAAAAGACCAAAACACAAAAACTTAACTTTAACCACTGAACCATAAAAAAGAAGTCAAGGTCAGATGACACCTGCCAGTTGGACATGTACACCTTACAATCATTCCATACGCCAAATATAGAAGACCAAGGCTTCCAAAACAGTCATATATTCCGGACATTTGTATAATGCAGGGCTCACGCTACCAGGCGACTAGGGCGAAGAAGTCGCTTTCCCATCCGTCACTTCGCTTTGCCCGACCCTCAAAAGCGAAAACAAGTCGCCCTGTTGTTTACGATACTCGCTTTCAGTCACTTTCGTCATCGGACATTTTCAATTTTTACCAAGTTGATAAAACATCAATTTTTTATTGATTATTAAAGAAATTTAGACATAAACGACTCATTTTCTTAAGAAAAGAGTTTTAAACATTGATTTTACAGTGTGTAGCAGGTTATTTAATAAAAAGACAACTTTTTATCACTGCATGCACTTCCGGTACTTGTTACTCAGAGAGCGTACATCAATCTAACTTTCGGTGGCAAAATAAGTTTGTTACTTCATTTGAAAGTGATAAAAGTTGCCTCCAGTAAATGTTTAATCCATTTATTGCATTAAAAACGTCATATTCCTTTCCAAATAGCTTGTCAAACATCGTTTATTTTTGTAAATTTTCTTCGTCCGCCATTAATCGTTTACTAACTACGGATCGGAACCGGACGCATGAATGGAAAAGCTGACAGAAGAATATTGATCCCAAAAGGAAAAATTACGCATTCCACATGCATTAATAGACTTTTGGTTAGATCTAATTGATTAATGTATATAATTCCATATAATTTATATGGATTGTTTCAAAATATTGATTAAAGTTACTAATATTAATAAATTATGGCCTAGCTTAACTTTGTATATCTTTTGATGAGAAACACTGGATTTCATAACATGATAAACAAGATAGTTTTTAATTCATATATTATAATTTCTTTACCTTTTTGACATAAAAAAAATTCTTTTTAGTGCTAGATATTTAGTTGGTAGTTTCTCACAAGAACCTAAACTTAAACAACTTTGAATTTGAACTGTTAATTTAATTGTATACTCAGATATGAATTGAACAATATAAAAAGAAGATTTTTTTACATATGACCCATTATACTATAGTAAAATCAAAACATTGTAGCGCAGCGCATGAAGGAGCACTTCTCTTTCAAATCTCACCACTTCTCCCTATCAGTTTCAAAAAGAGAAGTCACTTCTCCCTATGATTCTGAAGCAGTGTGAGCCCTGATAATGTCAGTTAAAAGTCCGGCTGGGCAAAACATGAACCGGTCATCTACTTTTTAGTTTTCAAGGCTTTCTTAAGAGATGGTCATTTAAACTTAATTCGCGATCTTTTTGACCCAACCTTTTGCCTTTAACAGCCACACATTTCCGGTCATAAAAGTGACATGATCATTACCTTCTCATTTTAATCAAGGCTAATTAGTTGTCGAACAGCTGAAATTTACCTGTTCAGGTGACAGGTAAACTATTTTGAACCGGACATTGATCGGTCTATTCAAAGTAATTTTCTTACATTTCAGCGGTTTGCATCTAATTAATTTAGTCAAAAAGATTTAAATTATCAGAAATACATTTACAAATATGATTGATGAAGAAATTAAAAAGGTGAAAATGAAAAATTGTCATAACCACATTGTTTGAACCAGAGACATGCCTCTGTTTGAACTAGTACATGTGTGCGCATGTGTGAAATTAAATTATGCATCCTTATTTCTTCAAAAAATGCTTAAATTGTGATTCATACCTTTATCTCATGTTTATTTCTAATATTTTCTTGAAGAAATAACGTAGAAAGAGCTACTTACACTCATTCAAGCTTTGCAAATGTACACGGAATTTACATATCCATCTCTGGTCTATGTTTTACCATTGTCAAGATAACATCTGGTATTAGATTAAAAACGAAAGTAAAGTTTTTGGCAACGTTATTTTGCACAAATAAAGAGTCTAAGGCAGATATAAGTACGATGATGTTGCACACTTCGAATGATGCACTGCCAATTTAACAGTTTACGTCAGAACTTCGAATTTGAATCAAAGAAGGTTTAATATCGTTTTTTTTTTAATGTCAATCATTGGGATGGCCAACTCGGCAACTGATTACCATAATTGCCTTTTGTTTATTTAGTCTTAAGCGATTAAAATTGGGATAATATATAAAATGTCCGGCTGGCTAAAAATAATTTTGGAAGCCCTGTAGAAGACCTATTGTTTATAGTATCTGATATATGGACTTGACCACAAAAACTTAACCTTGTTCACTGATCCATGAAATGAGGTCGAGGTCAGATGAAAACTGTCTGACAGGCATGAGGACCTTGCAAGGTATGCACATATATAATATAGTTATCCTATTACTCATAATAAGAGAGAAATTAACATTACAAAAAATCTTAACTTTTTTTCAAGTAGTCACTGAACCATGAAAATGAGGTCAAGGACAATGGACATATGACAGACGGAAACTTCATAACATAAGGCATCTATATACAAAGTATGAAGCATTCAGGTCTTCCACCTTGGAAAATATAAAGCTTTTAAGAAGTTAGTTAACGCTGCTGCTGCGGGATCACTATCCCTATGTTGAACTTTCTGCGACAAAAGTCGCAGGCTCGACAAAAACCAGCGACTCTTTTCACAAAAATCTTACGATTAAAATTGTTCGTAAGTTATACTGAAATGTGTATGACTTACAGTATTTTTACTCTTAAGATTTTTGTGAAAAGAGCCGCAGTTCATCATTTCCTGTATGTCTTTCAAAAAGCAAACTTGTTCATGGAGCCAAGATATCAGGAAAGATATCAACTTTCAGATACATTATATATAAAATAAGATGTGGCATGATTGTTGATGAGACATTGATAGGTTTACAACCTCATAAAACATTGAGGATTTTATACAAGAAGTTGCATGGGATATCATGCAAGGTAGTCCTTAATATTGGACATTTACAAAGAATTTCATGATCAGTTGGTTTAATAACTAGAGGCTCCCAGGAGCCTGAATCTCTCACCTTAATTTATTTGAGCCAAATTTTAAAAATAGGCTTTTCATCAGACCCAACTAAAATAACATACACAGGGGTCAAAATTAACTTTTTAAGGCCAGTAGCCAGCTGGGCTACTAGACTTGAAAATCAATTAGCCCAGACAAAAAGTTAGTAGCCCACTTTATTTCACTATCACTGGTGAAGCCTGCGTAGTGGGCTGAACTTGCTAGGGGGGTTTGGGGCATGCCCCCCCAAGAAAATTTTGAAATTTTAGACTCAAAACCCTGCATTCTGAGCATACCTGGAGGTGATTTAGATACTTGGGAAAATGTAAATTTTGTCTTATTTTTGTTGTTGACTTCAATCAAATTTAATAAAAAAAAAAAATCATTTACAAAATGGGAATCTTCATGCCCTGTGTACCATATTTTTTTTAAAGACAACTAAAGAATTATCCGTCCTTGAATACATGTAGATGAAAGATGAAATATTATACATTTATTTCCCATGCCTGAGGGAGATATGAAGATTTCACCCAAGAATATTCATATTTCATGAGGGCTCTGCCCGAGGGAAATATGATTGTTCGAGAGTGAGCAAATCTTCATATCTCCCAAGGCAAAGGGAAATGAATGTTTTATTCCACTGCCTATGCTTTGTTTACTATCAATACATTAAAAATTATTTTGCATACATTTTGTTTTCTTATCCGCTTGTTTTTATAAGTTAAACTAAACACGACATACCCATTGATAAACAGTAGGGAGCAAAATTTAATATCAGTCTTTTTGTTTTATCGTCTGAAATAAATTTGAACATGATAATGATTTTTGCTATCGCTATTTTAAAAAGAATAAGAAGTTCAAAACGTTATGTACATTAGCCGCGCGTAACGTCGCACAATGTAATCCCGACATTTCAGAGGGGAATATGATCCTCAGAATGGAATATGAAGATTTGTTCAATGACACGTGGGATAGTCTCAACCAATCAAATATTGATTAAACTGTCAATAGGTATAAACAGTGGAATAATTAATTTTATTTCTATAATAATATACATTTATTTCCCTTGATTGAGGGAAATATGACTTTTCGAGGGTGAACAAATCTTCATATTTCCCTCAATCAAGGGAAATGGATGTTTTATTCCACTATCTACATTTAATTTGTCTTCCTGAAATGGAATATGAAAACAATGAAAATAGTACAACAATAAAAGATAACTGTAACTTTTAATTTCAACAATAACAACAAAACAAAATAAAAGTTATAACAAATACATGTGTATGATTGTCATGTAATAAAGTATGTGAATACTGGAGTATTAAATGATTTTGCTACATGTGCATGTATGTTTATGAGCAATTGAAACTAGAGGCTCCAAGGACCCTGTGTCGCTCACCTGATATTTTTATTTACAATTGATGCATGATAAATGCAACTGTTGTACTTTCGTTTAGTTTCAGAGATATAAGACTAAAAATGCATTTGAAACCTATGTTTTATTTCAGCCATGTGTGCCATGTTGGCAGGCAGGGTCATCATACACAGTGGTCCCTGGATATCCTAGTGGTAATTTAAACCAAGTTTGGTTTAATTTGACAGTAGTTTCAGGAAGAATTTTGTAAAATTTATCTAACGAGAAATGCCCTCCAAAAAAAAAACCAAAAGGTAATAAAAATTATCATTTAAGGGCAATCTTTCCTATTAATGATTTCTGCAAAATTCAGTTGATTGTGCAAGGGTTGTATAGCCAGCTGAGGTCGTTAAAACTCTCATTTGTTGTTGCAAAATTCAAGTGGTTTTGAATTGCTTTGTTGATCTTTTTGTATTCAACTTTTAAACAACAAAGTACAACAAATATGATGACTGATACTCATGACACTGAAAATATGGTCTTCATTCTTGTGAAGAAAATGGTAAGGTTTGAAATATTTCTTAAATATTAATTCAATACCAATACTTTAATTTGTATTGGATTTATCCCAGGAAATGAGAACAAGGGACACAATTAAATTCAATTTTTTCCCTAAACTTCTGATAAAATATAAAATGAAGAACTATATTTTGTTAATGAGAATTTTTTTTAATAGTTAATTGATAATTTGAACAATATTAATTAAGTTTTAGATCTTGCATGGTTGATTAATTTTCTCTCAAAATTTCTGATATTCTAGTAAAGTTTTAAATATCATAAATATGAGGCAGGCATTACCTGTGAAAGGGATGATGTCTGTATAAATTAGTGTAGGAATTCAAGCATCATTTGCACTTCGAATCTGTAGAAAATGAAGCCAAAGTACTGAAACATATCTGACATTCGACCTATTGTTCGGGATTATAGTTGTGACATCATTTTCAATGTAAAGAAAGAAACACAATCATCAGGTATTAATGTGGTTTTTTTTCATGTTATAGAATTATCAATTATTTTTATTGCCAGTTCATTTGTAGATTGTTTTCTATATTGATTTTCTACTGCAGTTTCAGAAAAGAAGATTACAAAAGGAAAACATTTTGTAAAACTTACCAAAATTTACCAAATTAATGAAAATTGTAAAAATTGACTATAAAGGGCAATAACTCCTTAAGGGTTAACTGACCACTTTGGTCATGTTGACTTATTTGAAGATCTTACTTTGCTGAACATTATTGCTGTTTACAGTTTATCTCTATCTGTAATAATTTTCAAGATAATAACCAAAACGACAAAATTTCCTTAAAATTACCAATTCAGGAACAGCAACCCAACAACCAGTTGTCCAATTCATCTGAAAATTTAAGGGCAGATAGATATTTACTTGATAAACAAGTTAATCCCTGTAAGATTTGCTTTAAATGCTTTGGTTTCAGAGTTACAAGCCAAAATCTACATTTTACCCTATGTTCTATTTTTAGCCATGGCAGCCATCTTGGTTGGTTGGCTGGGTCACCGCACACATTTTTAAACTAAATACCCTAATAATGATTGTGGCTAAGTTTGGTTGAATTTGGTCCAGTAGTTTCAGAGGAGAAGATTTTGTAAAGATTACAAAATTTACAAAAATTGGTAAAAATTACTTTAAAGGGCAATAACTCCTTAAGGGTCAACTGACCATTTTGATCATGTTGCCTTATTTGAAGATCTTACTTTGCTGAACATTATTGCTGTTTACAGTTTATCTCTATCTGTAATAATTTTCAAGATAATAACCAAAACGGCAAAATTTCCTTAAAATTACCAATTCAGGGCAGCAACCCAACAACCAGTTGTCCAATTCATCTGAAAATTTGAGGGCAGATAGATATTTACTTGATAAACAAGTTAATCCCTGTAAGATTTGCTTTAAATGCTTTGGTTTCAGAGTTACAAGCCAAAATCTACATTTTACCCTATGTTCTATTTTTAGCCATGGCAGCCATCTTGGTTGGTTGGCTGGGTCACCACACATTTTTAAACTAAATACCCTAATAATGATTGTGGCTAAGTTTGGTTGAATTTGGTCCAGTAGTTTCAGAGGAGAAGATTTTTGTAAAGATTACATTTCTATTTTTAGCCATGGCGCCATCTTGGTTGGTTTGGCAGGTCACCGCACACAATTTTAAACTAGATACCATAATGATGATTGTGGTTAAGTTCGGTTAAATTTGGCCCAGTGTTTTCAGAGGAGATTTTTGTAAAAGTTAACGACGACGGACGCCAAGTGATGAGAAAAGCTTAGTTGGCCCTTTGTGCCAAGTGAGCTAAAAAGTGTCAAAAGGTATTGTTTTTTTTTTTCTTTTTTTTTTTTAACAATTTTTGAAATTTTCCATGGATAAGCTTCACTTAGTTGGCTTGATAATTGTTCACTGTAACATTAACAGAACAGTTTTCAAATTTTGGAACGAAGGAAAAAATCCTCTTGACCCACAACACTCAACCTGATTGGTTTTATTTATTTGGACATTCATGCATCTTTCTTGCAATGGTTGTGTACGATTGTCTTTCATATCACATGATTTATTAATTGTGTTCAAACCCTGCATTAGATTCAAATCACTCAAGACATTTTCATTAACTTCTTCCAGTTCTATATCATTTGAAAACAGTTCTAAAAGTTCCTGTGGTGGAATAGGCTGCAGTACTTCAGAAGTTTTTTCAACAACTACATTTTCAATTTCTGATGAAAGCTCCTGTTTATTTGTAGAGATTGCATTGCTCAAAATATCAGATATTTCCCTCTTTTTTTTATCACTAACACGGTTTGAGTAGGATTTTAATGAATTTTCACTTCTGTGACCAGACACCTTCATTATGTGACGACCTGTTACCCCTCCTACATCCATTACTGTGATGCTGGTAGCTCTAATGGAATGGTTGGTATATGTCATAGACAATAAAGCAATATGAGATATTTCAGACATCATACCAGCCAGAGTGTTTTTCCCAAGAGGAGATTTGCAATACTATGTAGATTCACTCACATCAAAGGATGCTTTTGGTCTTTGCCATAAAGGTTCAAGATCTGGACACAATTTTGAAATATAATTTTCAAAAGAAGCTACTGGACATTTCAAATCACCTGAAAAATTTAATAAAAATATCTAATACTAGATTTTGTTTGTTTTTTTTCTCTCTGAAAGCAATTTAATAAAGCATATAAGACATTAAAACTACAATGAATGCAATTTCATTAGAAACCATCTGACAAAATTTATGTAATTTTACTGATTCTGCATGTTAATTATCTTTTGACAGTTATACATGTATTTAAATAAATTTTCTGTAATTTCTTTATTTTAAAATATCATAACTGACATGACTGAATTGAATTTATAGACTTTGTGATGAAAAACCGCAGTTAAAGATTTTATTTTAATATTCTTGTGCGCGTATGGTAATTTTTCTTCAGCAATAATGATTTTTCATGTATTTTATGCCAATCCATATATAAAGTATATTTGTTTTTTTATTCTATTCATAAATTTATACATTTTGTTACTAAATAATATATCTACCAAGCACGGATTATTCTGCAGTATGGGTTCTGCACATTGTTGAAGGTCGTACAGTTACCTATAGTTGTAAACTTCTATTTTGTTTGGTTGCTGAGTGGAGAGTTGTCTCATTGGACATACCACATCTTCTTACAAATGTCTTATAATATAATCCCATAAGCGGTGCTTAAAAGTGGAGTTAAAACACCAATATCAAAATCAAAAATCTTATAATATATATGCACAAAAATAATAAGAAATGGCAAGATGGAAAATTACCTTTCTTCTCGTACATCCTTCCTTCTGTAACTGAGTCAGATGGATCAGTGTTGGCCCTATGATTTTTGTCTAGTTCATCCTTGTTTTGGTAAACATACTTCATACCACTTGCATCTTTTTTCACACGAAATGTATCTTTGGTCATTGTACGTAAATTTTCCTGACCTCTTCTACACATGAAAAGCATTAACTCAAACCAAACTTTGAACTGGAGACCATAATGAGTATTGACGTCAAAAACAGGGGTATCACCACTGCAAAGTTTCTGTAAATCGTCCTCAGAAATATCAGGATAATGATCAACTTTAGCAGAGCCCTTGCGCTTTAAATCAACCTTAACTGCTTGGAATATCAAATTGCTCTTCGTAAATTCATTGTCCTTGTTTATGTCAATGTTTCTTTTTCATGTAGGTATCTTTTAATCCATATTTGCTATTTTGAATAGCCAATTTCTAAAACAAACTTCCGTCAGATTTACGAGCACCAGCATAAAACTCTTCAGTGCAACGTTGAGTTCTGAAAGTTCATACTCCTCAAATTTTGTGTTTTCCCTCCCACTCTCCTCAAGAAATTGTGAAATCGTTTGGCCATTTTTGTTTACAAACAAAAAATATTCGGAAGCTCTCTAGACTTTTCAATTTATTATTTTTTGTTCAAAGAAGGATAACTCTAGTATAATCTTGAGAAATTCGAATAAGGGAATATGACAATGGAATATGATTTTCAGAGGGAATATGATTTTGTTAAATATCACATGGGACAGTCTCAACCAATGAAATGTTTAATTTATTAAATATCTTGGCAGATTTATTTTGCGTAACTACGTTCATTTGTATACAAATGACCCCCCTTTTTTTTCTCAAAAGATTTGTACACGTATTTCAAAAGCATTGTCATAAAATGGATATCTCCTCTAATTTTTTCTTTTTTGTAAACTGTTCAGTAAGTAAGTAACTAAAATCATTTTGAACTAATGTTATTTATTTGTGGTCGACCATATTCTACTTTTGTTTTTGACCTTCATTTTCTGGACACCACGTGGGCTTTGAAAAGGGAACTACAAAATGTACTGTTTCCCAGATTCTTAACAACTTTATATATTATATTTTCTTTTATTTGACTGGTATTATTTCATAACATGCTATTGTCATCTTCTCTGAATTTCTTCGCTTTCTTTAAGCCAAAACCGAACAGGGGATTTGATCGCTTCATATTGTTAATGACCATCAGAACGTCTCTCTTGTTATTCTTGCAAACAAACGATAAATTCTGACTTTAAATAGACGACCAATCAGTGACCTGAATTAATGTGAACTATATTTAGTCAAAGGTAAACACTGATTTTACATCCTTGTTCATCGCGACCGCGACTTTGCGACAATACGCCTGTATACATTTTAAAAAGAATTTTTTTCTTTTTGAATTTATATTTTTGTCAGTGAAGTAGCCGGCACTTGGAGCCACGGTAAACAGCTGATTTCCTTCAGTCGAGTACTTTTTTTCAATTCGCCACCTGAGCTACCACAACTGAATAAAAAGATCGCCCAGGTCAATTTCTGGTTGCCATGGGCGACTGGGCGACCGCGCGACCGTTAATTTTTCCCTGTAAAATGCTGTTCAGGGAAATACTGAAGTAGAAAACTGAAATGCTGAGAGTAAAATATGGACCTTTAACTAAAATATTGATTCTCAAACTAGTATTGTTATTACTGATTCCCAACATGGGTTCATTTGTTAACACAAACCTTTCTTTGTCTTTGTCATTTTTTAAGTCTGTCAATAACTTTAACATTTTATCCACTGTTGTAGTGCCCTGAATCACAGTCTCCAATCTTTGTCTCATTTCCTCTAATGACTCCCATTTCTTATCCATTCCACATTTCATGTTGACCAGTTGTTGTTTCATATTTTCCTGGCCTTCTCTTACTCTCTCTGGTGACTGCACTATTTTTTGTGATAATCTGTCCATTTCTTCTTTTGTTTTAAGTGTCATTACCCTTATCTTTTCCTAAAAAGGTAAAACAAATTACTGATAATTATAGATCATCGATAGTTTTTCAAACAAGAGGGTGTTTCTTGACTGCAATTTCATCAAAGGGGACAGCCCTGAGATGAGATGTAGCTGAGAAACATCCTTGAGTTTGAAAGACCATTGATATTCTGTTTATTGCATCAATGACATAGGCTCATGTCATACATTCTGAACTCGAGTAATGCGATATGACAAATTATCACAAAAATAAAAATCAAAGCAAAATTTTAGAAAAAAGATAAAATAATCAGATTGACTGCTGTACTTTTTAATCAGGACTAATAACTGAATTTATTTCCAGTGAAAACAGGAATAAACTTCTTTTTGTTTTTATGTTCCCAAATGACACAAAAACAAGATTGTGTCCATAGTACATGGATGCCCACTCGCACTATCATTTTCTATGTTCAGTGGACCGTGAAATTGGGGTCAAAACTCTAATTTGGCATTAAAATTAGAAAGATCATGTCATAGGGAACATGTGTACTAAGTTTCAAGTTGACTGGACTTCAACTTCATCAAAAACTACCTTGACAAAAACTTTAACCTGAAGCGGGACAGACGGATGAACAGACGGAAAAACATAATGCCCCTAGGTGGGGCATAAAAATATGATTAATTACAATTTCTTTGGATATAATGTAAAGATCCTTTTTGTATTTTTGCTTTAAATGACAAACTACAACTTTATCAATGGCATCTGAATTTGAACTAATAAAGAACTACCTTGGTATTCTTGTGCTTGCCTCAAATGCTAAGAATTTTGAGGACATTTGCAAAAAGCAAAAATTATTGGTAAACATTGCCCTTTTAAGGGCAGTTACCCTCAAGGGAGTTGACAATTTTGGTCATGTTGAACACAATTGGAGATTTTAATTTTCTTGTCATTTAAACAGTTTCCCTCTATCAATTTAATATAATTTTCTAGATAATAGCAAAAAAAAATCTTTTCAGGACAATAACACTTATTAAAAGTGCACGGAAAATTTCAGTCATGCTGACTTATTAAAAGATGCTATCTATTCTGAGCATTCATTAAAGAATTCAATGGTACAGAAAGGCTTTGTTTTGGGGGTTTGTGCTAAGCATTCTGAAATCCAAATGATGTGTAGTCTTCCGTTTCTATACAGGTATAAACTGTTACATACAGTATTGGCTTGTTTCTCTGCTACAGCCTCCTTTATTTCACTAATGCCCTTCAGTTTCTCATTCTTAACTTTGTCCATTTCATTCATGGTAACAGTTCTGGCCTGTATGTCTTGTTGTACCTAAAACATAAACTACCCAGTTATTAACAATTATAGTCCTACATCATGTCCATTGTTATATTTTGGTTTAAACCATATCTTATTCAATGAAAAATCATTATTTTAATCTGTCTCCCAAAGTCCCAATATAATATATATATTTCTATTATGTTCTTTTCGTACCTGTTCAGATTTGGACATCTGTAATACAGTGGTTGTCATTTGTTGCTGTCTGCCATGAATGTTTCTTGCTTAAATCAATCAGTTAGTTTTTTCTGTTGCATTGTTTCACATTCTTTTTAATAGCGTGTTGTACAGTATGGGTTTTGTTCATTGTTGAAGGCTGTACAGTGACCTTTAGTTGCTGACTTCCTTGTCCTTAGTTCTATTGGTTGATATTTAGTTTATTATCAGTCGTACAACATCTCATTGCTTTTATATGGATTATATCAATAAAATAAACAGAGAAAGTAAATTACTGTTGAACCTATAATATGCCAAAAAAAAAAAGTAGAAACATACATGTAATTGCAAAATACCAGGTTCATAATTTTCCTATGTATGTACATGATGTAAAAGTCCTGTGAGGTGAAAAATTATTATACAAACTAGACTTTCAGGATCTAGTGATCACATATACCCCCTCTTGGATAAAACAAAGCAGTAAAAGGAAAATGTCATAATCTGTTGACATTGAGTATGACTCTGCTTACGGTGACATTTGCTATTATTGTTATTTCTCGTCTTCATAAATGTAGTTTTTGTAATAAAATAGAACAGAAAAAGAAAAGAAAAAAAAAAAAACATTTTCATGATTAATTTAGTGGTATATGTTTATCATATGCCCAATATTGGTTATGGCACAAATTTCATATTATATCTAGTAACTTTTACCTTGACCTTTTAGGTATTGATCTCAAAATGAATAGGGATCTTCCTTTCATTATATGTGACCATTTATTCAAATAAAGTATTTGATTTAGAATCCAGAAACTTCTTTTTAGCCCAAATTTAAGTCCATCTTTAACAACTACTACCTTCACCTTTGACAAGGTGACCTCAAGATCAATAGGGATCTTCTTCTTTTATGTGAATATATAAACATGTAAGGGTACAGTCTAAAGGAATTTGACTAAGCATCCTGAAACAAAAAGAACTGACAGAGTGATGGGTCAAACACTGTATATCCCCTCGGCTACTTCCTATTGTGGGTTTAATAAAGTCTTCCCTAATACAATAACTTACCCTGATTATTTCTGGTTCTTGCTCAGCTCTAACAGATTTTATAGCATTAATTTTCATTTTTAGTTCATCATTCATCTTCACCACATGTTCAAACTCTTTAACAGAACTTTCCTGAGAAGATAAATATAAAGTAAATCCAAATGTCTAGCATTATTTTTATTAAATCTTAAAACCTTAATACCAGGATAAATATTGATTGCTGGTATACACACTTTAAAAAACAATTAAACAGTAAATTTCTGTTTATACCTGGGTTTCGCAAAAAAGACAAAGATAAAATAGGACTGCTTCTTTCGCCCTTTTATTTAAGAATATTGAGAATTATGAATCTTAAAATGTTTACAACAAATAAGTCTAACAAATATCAATTACATAAGAATTTTATCTTCCTTATTTTTTATCTATTCGTTAATGTTTATAAAAAAATGTCAATGTGACAGAGCAAAGTACTTCTTAATTAAAGTGAAAAGACTATATACCTCGTAGACATTAACAAATAAAATCAACATTATTGTATGACAAATACATCGTCCTTCATTACGGGTTTAGCGCTAGACTTTTGTATTGTTTATCAAACGAAGCTAGTGAAAAGTTAAATAAAAAAAATACTGAACTCCGAGGAAAATTCAAAAAGGAAATCCCTAATCAAATGGCAAAATCAAAAGCTAAAACACATCCAACGAATGGATAACAACTGTCATATTACTGATTTGGTACAGGCATTTTCTTATGTAGAAAATGGTGGATTAAACCTGGTTTTAAAGCTAGCTAAACCTCTCACTTGTATGACAGTCGCATCGAATTCCATCCAGTGAAAGACTTACAGTTTCCTCTCGTAGATTTCTGTACACATCACACTGTTGTCCTTTAAACAATATAAAGTTAACAACAGCACTGCAAACCCTCCTCAATCTTGCAGTTTCTACAATTACAGAACAATATAAATTTAACAACAGCACTGAATCCTCCTCAGTCTTGAAGTTTCTACAATTACAGAACAATATAAAGTTAACAACAGCACTGAATCCTCCTCAGTCTTGAAGTTTCTACAATTACAGAACAATATAAAGTTAACAACAGCACTGAATCCTCCTCAGTCTTGAAGTTTCTACAATTACAAAACAATATAAAGTTAACAACAGCACTGAATCCTCCTCAATCTTGAAGTTTCTATAATTACAAAACAATACAAAGTTAACAACAGCACTGAATCCTCCTCAGTCTTGAAGTTTCTACAATTACAAAACAATATAAAGTTAACAACAGCACTGAATCCTCCTCAGTCTTGAAGTTTCTACAATTACAGAACAATATAAAGTTAACAACAGCACTGCAAACCCTCCTCAGTCTTGAAGTTTCTACAATTACAAAACAATATAAAGTTAACAACAGTAGTGAATCCTCCTCAATCTTGAAGTTTCTACAATTACAAAACAATATAAAGTTAACAACAGCACTGAATCCTCCTCAATCTTGAAGTTTCTACAATTACAAAACAATACAAAGTTAACAACAGCACTACAAATCCATCTCAATCTTGAAGTTTCTACAATTACAGAACAATACAAAGTTAACAACAGCACTGCAAATCCATCTCAATCTTGAAGTTTCTACAATTACAGAACAATTTAAAGTTAACAAAAGCACTACAAATCCTCCTCAATCTTGAAGTTTCTCAAATCACAAAACAATAAACATATATACATGAAGTAAACAACAGCACTACAAATCCATCTCAATCTTGAAGTTTCTACAATTACAGAACAATACAAAGTTAACAACAGCACTGCAAATCCATCTCAATCTTGAAGTTTCTACAATTACAGAACAATTTAAAGTTAACAAAAGCACTACAAATCCTCCTCAATCTTGAAGTTTCTCAAATCACAGAACAATATACATATATACATGTAGTAAACAAAAGCAATACCAATCCTCCTCAATCTTGAACTTTCTAAAATTACAGAAAAACTCCAATGTGTCGACAACATACTCTTAGGTGGTTAGCAACAATATCCAGCATCATTCCTACATATATCTTGTAAAGCATTCAAAAGTTGTGACTCAGACAGGACTTACACACATGACAGAAAAGTTCATATATATCTTCAGCCTGAACATCGTTAGCCAGGGTTAAAATAATTGAAAATAAGACAGGTCTTTGTGCTGTTGCCATCAGCTATGAGTAAAGGCAATTAAAGGGACACATAATGTAACTAGAGGCTCTAAAGAGCCTGTGTCACTCACCTTGGTCTATATGCATATTCAACAAAGGACACTCTCCAACATTGTAGACGAGAATAGAATTAATGACAAAATTATCTGTTTTTTTAATCTTGTATTGCTGATTATTGAAGTTTTTTGTTTTCTCTATCTTTTTAGTTTTTGCTCCAAGCACAAAAGAGGGTAAAAAAATCCTAATTTAAGGGCAATAACTCCTATAAAGAGTAACAGTCTACTAATTATATAAGCAAAATTTGACTTGTTAGTAGGTCTTGTCCTGCTTATCATTTTGATTATTTAAGTTCCTATCTATCTATTATAATTTTTATCATATAAGGCAAAACGCAAAAAATGGTAAAAATCGTCATTAAAGGGCAACAATTCCAACAAGGAGTCGTCCGACAATTTCCTCCATTTGTCTTAATTGTAGATCTCGTCTTGCTGATCATTTTGTATATTTAAGTTTCTTTCTATCTATTATAAGTTTTAAGATATAAGACAAAAGCATAAAAAATTGTACAAATCGTCGTCAAAGGGCAATTTCTCTAATAAGGAGTCAACTGACGATTTCAACTATAAGATTTATTTGAAGACCTTGTCCTGATGATCATTTTGCAATTTAAAGTTTCTCTCTATCTATCATGTCTATTATAGTTTTCAAGATAATAGGCAAAATCGATAAAAGTGGTAAAATTTGTCTCATTCTGAACAATTTTACCCTTTCAGATTTCCTCTATTTATAACGGTTATCAGAATAATAGATAAACCTTGCATTTAACCCTATTTTTAGCCACGTCGGCCATCTTTGTTGGCAGGTGGGGTCACGGGACACATTTTTAAAACTAAATACCCTAATGATGATTGTGGCCAAGTTTGATTCTATTTAGCCCAATAGTTTCAGAGGAGAAGATTTTGTAAAGATTACAAAATTTATGAAATTTAAAAAAATTGACTATAAAGGGCAATCAATAACTCCTTAAGGGTCAATTGACAATTTTGGTCATTTAACTTATTTGTAGATCTTACTTTGCTAAACATTATTGCTGTTTACAGTTTATCTCTATCTATAATAATATTCAAGATAATAACCAAAACTGCAAAATTTCCTTAAAATTACCAAATCAGGGAAGCAACCCAACAACGGGTTGTCTGATTTGTCTGAAAATTTCAGTGCAGATAGATCTTCACCTGATGAACATTTTTACCCCCAGTCAGATTTGCTCCTAATGCTATAGTTTCAGAGATAAAAGCCAAAAAACTGCATTTTACCCATATGTTCTATTTTTAGCCATGTCGGCCATGTTGGTTGGCAGGGGGGGGTCATCGGACACATTTTTAAAACTAGATACCCTAATGATGATTGTGGCCAAGTTTGGTAAAATTTGTCTAAGTAGTTTCAGAGGAGAAGATTTTTGTAAAAGTTAACGACGACAGACGCCTTCGGGCCAGGTGAGCTATAAAGGTGTGATATGATTGTTAATGAGACAACTCTCCACAAGAGACCAAATGACACAGAAATTAACAACTATAGATCACCTACTGGAATTCACATTTATAATACAGATGAACAATAAAATATTGGAAAAAGAAGAGATAGACACACATATAACATGACATATTAACAGAAGAGACAATAAACACATATAACATGACATATTAACAGAATAGACAATACACACATATATGCATAACATGACATTTTAACAGAATAGACAATAAACACATATAACATGACATATTTACAGAATAGACAATACACACATATAACATGACATACTACCAGAATAGACAATAACGCATATAACATGACATATCAAAAGAAAAGACAATAAACACATATAACATGACATCTTAACAGAATAGACAATAAACACACATAACATGACATCTTAACATTATAGACAATCAACCAGTGTTCTCCCAGGCCGATATGATGCTGCAGTCCCAGCGCCTTCAGAATATTTTTGTTGATCCCACAGTGCCTTAATTGGCGCTGTCCCTTATTACTTGATCCGCAGCGTGTTAATTTTCACATTTTAATTATAAATGTTGGTTAAAATTGTCAAGTTTCTGATTACCGCTGAGAGGTCGTCAATGTTGTGCAATAACTGATAACTAGCAAAAGTCTCTGATTTACCTGTTCCAGCCTTATCAGACCATGTAATCATGTTACAGCGTAAATGATCATTAAGAAGATAGATATTTTAGTAGAAAATAAAATTTTTAAAACTTCAGTGCAAAATTGAAGAGATAGATGGCAAATACATTGTATTTACGCATCGTCTGTGTGCGATCACTTGGCCATTTAAGTAACGAGTTTTTTCATTGATCGAGAAGAAGAATCTATGTCAGTCAATGTTGCGCAATAACTGATATATAGCAAAAGTCTCTGATTTACCTGAACCAGCCTTATCAGACCATGTAATCAGGTTACAGCATAAATGATCATCAAGAAGATAGATATTTTTAGTAGAAAATAAAACGTTTTAAAAACTTCAGTGCAAAAATTGAAGAGATAGATGGCAAATACATTGTATTTACGCATCGTCTGTGTGCAATTACTTGGCCATTTAAGTAACAAATTTTTCATTGGTGGAGAAGAAGAATCTATTCTATAAACACGACCAATGAACATGATGAATACATGTGATAAATTTGAATACACATTACTAAAGAAATTTACGATGAAATTTATGAATGAGAGTATTTCTCGTCAAAAAGTAAAATAAACTTTGATTAAAGATAACGAGGAGGATTTATTTTATAAGAAAGTGAAAAATTGGTGCTTGCAAGTAAAATTTGTCTGTCAACTGTCACGTTTAGAAATAAAATAATTTTTTAACATCGATCGTCAATTCGTCCATTGGAAAATATATGTACGAAATCGCTTCAGCATTTGTATAATGTCACTAGAATTTCACTGGTCTTAACTTTGACGAATTTGTCAAGTTTCGTTTATATCTAACTGCCAAAGAAACGTTTTGACAATAATACACAAGAAAGCGTAATGTCAAACTACAGACACTGGTCAGCTCGTTCATTACATTTTTTTGTTTTAAAAGTTGTATACCAAACATCTTAAACAATCAATTTTAATGCTGAATCAACATGTTCTTTGCAAAGAAGAAATGGGTTAAGCGAAAGGCAGATGATGTTTTCAACCCTAAAGAGGATAAAGACTGAGGAACAGGCTGTCCAACAAAATTACAAACTGTCTTGTTACTATATCTCTAGAAGGAACAGAGAGTACAGAAATAAATATTTCTGAAGCTGTTCAGCATTGGAAGGCCCAGAAGAACATGAGGATTTTTCTTGAGCTATATATACATTTTGACTTATTTAATTGACTGTGATATAAATGCTTTTTGTGTTTAAAATGAATTTATTTCATATATATATTCTTATTCTTTATCATGTATATTAATACTGTGCATTATTGCATATAATGATTTATGACCGATTGCTTCAGGTCACAATAGTTCACTCTAAAATAGAGTTACGTGTCTTTAAAATTTTGCGCTTTAAAAATTTCTGGGAGGACACTGTAAACACATATAATATGACATATTAAAGAAAAGACAGTAGACACATATAACCAACAACTCTTACTTGGTTCATGTATATCTGCTATACTGAAGTTCTTTATTCCACATGATCCTAATACTCTAGATCTGAAATGAGATCAACACAGTTCTGACGGATTAACACTGTCTACATTTTTGTTTGTAGCAGTGGCATCAATTGATATGATTACAGCACATCACCTCATGCAGACAAATTCTTATTTGCTATGTATACAACATATCTAAACTTGATTGTACCAGCATGACAATAAAAATCCTTTCCAAATTACTGATAAGTGGGACACACAGAAGTACACTGTATTTTCATGTTTTTTCTTATATATCCTTACATTGTTGAAAATGAACACACAAATATATATATAGAACTAAAACTGTACTTACAATGCTAGAGATAGTACAAATGCTGGGATTGATTCCTCTGAAAGTTCTGGATATTCAAATGATGCATAATTTAAGGAATTCTAAAAATACAGATTTTCAAATCAAAGAATATATACATTGTAAAACAGGCAACTTTACATAAACACACTCTATAAGGAGTCTTAAAATGCATAGAGGAACAGTAAAGTCAATAATTATCTCCAGAGAAAAGGGATGAATATATATTAATAAAATAGCAACCAAAAAAGAACCAAAAACATCTAGATTTCAACACAGTGTCTATCAGTACAGACAATTGTCTACATAAAAGGTATGACAAGATATTTCTATCCTTTTGTGTTTACCCAGAGGTAGTTGGTTGAAAAGACATTAAAATTGGCATTTGCTGCTTCTTCGCTAAGAAAGCAGCATTAAGAGTAAGAGCACAGACTGCTCTGCTTGGAGAATAATGTGTCCAGGTAGGATGACATGTCTTCTTGCAGACTGTTGCCTTGTGAATTAGCACATTAAAAATCCAGCTCAGCTTGTCAGTCTAGTACAAAGTAGGGTTAATATTTATATTACATTAACATGAATATGAATACAGTCGAACCTCGTTGTGTCGAACTCGGTTGTGTCGAAAACTCGGATGAGTCAAGTAATTTCGGTCCCGTAAAATTCCGTTTGATTAATGCATAATTACCTCTGATGAGTCGAACTCGGTTGATTTGAATACTCGGTTAAGTCGAGTAAATTTTATAGCCCAGTCGATGTAAAATTAATGTAAATTGACCCGATGTCTCAAGTTCGAAAGTAAGAATTTTCGAAAGATGCAGACCTAATGATAAAAATTCAAATCGGATGTATTTCTTATGCAACCTAATCATTTTCAAAAGAGATTAAAATGAGTAAACATATTTGTTTGTATAACAGTTAAAATGACATGTTTATGGTGACCGTAATTAACACCTTTGTTGATTGTTCAAGCGGAATGTTAGTGTGTTGAACATTTTCATAAGAGATAAAAACGAAACGAATTTAAATGACTCTAGCCGAGATTAAATGAATTGTTAGATTTAAAACTCATCAACTACAATAAATAAAAGGATTAGGACAATTATGATAAATTCATGATAATTTAATGTAAAGCAGACGACCTCATTAGAGACCGTTCAGAGTGATTTTATAATTTATAGTGACTGACCTTTGTAAATATTTGTGTAGACTATTGATTTTATTTGTGCATGATTTGTATCTGTACTTGTGTGTTTAATTATTACGAAGGATCAAAAATGGAGATTGAATACACAATCATAAAGTGTCATGTCGAAAAAAGGCACACTGTTCATTGTATCTAGCTTACACAAATCTTATACCGTATTTCATGCATTCCAAATTTATGACGACACACTCGACCTCGGATGAGTCAAACCTCAGATGAGTCGAATACTTTGGTCCGGTCCCTTCGACTTCGACACAACGAGGTTCGACTGTATATAAATATGCATTTAATTTGCTGCTGAATGTGAAGCAGCCACACATCATCATCATCCATTTCATGTGTTTACTTTTAAAATCTTGATCTTAATATAAACTTGACTTGTGTCACTGATGGGTAAAAGTGACCTGATCTTTTCTGACCTTCACTATGAAAAATACATCCACTCACAAATACCTTGCATGCCTTAATTTCAACTTTAATGTATATCTAATTGGAGTCTGTCATATTTTTCATACTTAATTACCTGTAACATACTTTCATATGGTACACCTGTTAAAGCTTCTAGAATCTGTGGGTAAAGCTTTGCCCATCTGTTAGGCTACAAAGCAAAATTTAATATTTGACCTTAAGAAGAAAACAATGTCAGTAGTTAAGTACACATCCATTTTGTTAAAGTAAAACTACATGTACATTTGTATTTGATTTTACCAGTGGGTAATTCATGTAGACAAGAAGGTCATCTGTAGGAATTTTGACTCTCTTCTAGGTGTTGTTTATTTTTATACTTGTTTTCTGTTATGTTTTGTAGAGGTATTTCTATTGGCTGTAATAAATTTTGTGGAGGTTATTTCTATTGGCTATAATCTGTTTCTGAAAATTATAAGCTCCACTTACTAGGCATTAGTGAATGTAGATGGACAGGTTGTGGAAAGTCTATAGCAAGATCAGGAGAAACAATCATACATTCTGGAAGGACAGACAACAAGCATCAACAAGGTGTTGCAATAATTATGAACAAACAAACAGCAAAATCACATATTGAGTACAATCCTGTAAATGAAAGAATTATAAGAGCCCGTTTCCATGCAAAGAAAGGCAAAGTAACTTTTATTCAGTGCTATGCACAAACAAATGAAGCGGAACAGGAAGTAAAACTGAATTCTATAACACCTTGCAAGCTGAGATCAGAAAAATACCAACACATGATTTGACAATTGTAATGGGTGATTTAAATGCAAAGGTTGGCAACGATAATACAGGAAATGAAAGAGTAATGGGTAAATATGGATGTGGGCAAATGAATGAAAATGGAGAACTTCTGGTTGACTTTTGTGGAATTAACAACTTAGTAATTGGTGGAACCATCTTCCCACACAAAGACATTCACAAGCTAACTTGGAACTCGCCAAATGGAAGAGACAAAAATCAAATAGACCACATTATGATCAATGGAAAATGGAAAAGATCCTTACAAGATGTCAGAATAAAGAGAGGAGCTGACATTGCAATGATCACTTTCTAATAACAGCCAATATAAAGTTGAAACTTAAAAAGATGTCTTCACCAACAACCATTAAAAGAAAATTTGATATAAATAAATTGCAAGACACCAAAGTAAAACAAGAATTTAACCTGCAGATAAAGAACAGATTTCAGGTCCTAGAAGACACAATAGAAGAAACATCAGAACCAGCATCGATAAACAACAAATGGCTGAAAATAGAAGAAATATACAAAGAAACCAGTGAAAAGTTCTTGGCTATAAAGACAAATACATAAAGAATGGATTACACAAGGAACATGGAAATTGATTGATGAAAGAAAAGAAATAAACAACAAACTCTGTCAGACTTATTCAGAAAGAATAAAAGATAAGCTGAGGAAGGAATACTCAGAATGCAATAAGAAAGTGAAGAAAGCAACACGAAGTGACAAAAGAAAGTATACAGAAGACCTTACAAAAGAAGCAGAAAATGCTGCATCCAATCAGAGAATGGGACAGGTTTACCAAGTTGTAAAACAACTATGCAACAAGAAAACTAATAAGAGCATGCCAATTAAACAATCAAAACAATCAAACAAAACAACACATTATCATCCGAAAAAGAACAAAAGGAAAGATGGAAAGAACATTTTCAAGAAGTTCTCAATAGAAAAGAACCAGAAAATACAGTTAGCATCGATATCACAGAAACACCATTAGAATTAGATATAGATCTTTATGCGCCAACCAAACTAGAAATCCAGAGAGCACTAAAAAGTTTAAGGAATAGAAAGGCACCAGGCATTGACCAATTAAATGCTGAACTCTTTAAAGCTGATGCTAAGCAAACATCAGATATCCTTTACCCAGTTTTTAAAGAAATTTGGGAGAACAACATCATACCAGACAACTGGTCCAAAGGTGATATCATAAGGATACCAAAGAAAGGTGATCTTACTAATTGCAATAACTGGAGAGGTATCACTCTTTCTCTATTCCTAGTAAAGTATTTTGCAAAATCCTAATTTCAAGAATTAAAACAGCTATAGACAGAACACTGCGACAAGAACAGGCAGATTTTAGACAAGGACGAAGCTGTATAGACCACATATTTGTCCTCAGAAACATCCTCGAACAATGTGCAGAATGGCAAAGAAAATAATCATCAACTTTGTAGATTTTGAAAAGGCTTTTGACAGCTTACACAGACAGGGATTATGGACCATCTTAAAAAGCTATGGAATTCCTGAAAAAATAATACAACTCATCAAAGCCTTCTACGACAACTTTAAATGCACTGTAGACTCTGACCCAGACACTAGTTTTTTGGTAAAATCTGGAGTGAGGCAAGGATGTGTGATGTCATCTCTTGTTTATCATTGCAGTCGACTGGGTGATGAAATCAACAATGTCAAATACCAACAATGGAATAAGGTGGACACTCACTTCAAACCTAGAGGATATAGACTATGCAGATGATCTAGCATTAGTATCCCATACTGAAAATCAAATGAAAGAAAAACGGAGAGATTAGAACAGAATGCCAGAATGATTGGTTTGAAAATCAACTCTAAGAAAACACAAATAATGACTGTAAACATGCTTAATACACCAGACATCAAAGTAAATGGAGAACAACTGGAATTGGTACAGTCCTTCACTTACCTAGGTAGTGTAGTAACATCAGAAGGTGGAGCTGAACAAGACATCAAAACTAGAATTGGCAAGGCAAGATCAGCCTTTCACAGACTAAGAAACATCTGGAAAACACCATCAATCAGAAAAAGACCAAACTGAAAATCTATAACAGCTGTGTAACATCAGTTTTACTTTATTGAGCTGAATGCTGGAGAATGACCGAAAAAGACATTAATAGGTTATCCAGCTTTCATAACACCTGCCTACGTAGAATCATGAAGATATACTGGCCAAACAAAATAACTAATGAAGATCTTCATAAGAAAACAAAAGCCAAGATATTGAAACCACTCTGCTACAGAAAAGATGGAGATGGCTTGGTCATGTCCTAAGAAAACCACAAGGAGATATGACCAAAGTTGCAATAAGATGGACACCAGAGGAAAAAGGAAGAGAGGACGACCAAAACAACATGGCGTAGAACAATAGAAACAGAGATGAAAGAGAGAGGTTACACCTGGGGAACTATTGAGAAAAAGCAGAAAACAGAGAGGAGTGGCGGCAACTTGTCCTTGCCCTATGTGCCAAAAGGCATAACAAGGACTAAGTAAGTAAAGTATAATCTATTTTGTGGAGGTTTTTCTATTGGCTAAAATATATTTTATTGAGGTAATTTCTATTAGCTATAATGTGTTTTGTGGAGGTTACTTGTGTTAGCTATAATGTGTTTTGTGGAGGTTACTTGTGTTAGCTATAATGTGTTTTGTGGAGGTTACTTATGTTAGCTATAATGTGTTTTGTGGAGGTTACTTATGTTAGGTATAATGTGTTTTGTGGAGGTTACTTATGTTAGCTATAATGTGTTTTGTGGAGGTTACTTATGTTAGCTATAATGTGTTTTGTGGAGGTTACTTATGTTAGCTATAATGTGTTTTGTGGAGGTTACTTATGTTAGCTATAATGTGTTTTGTGGAGGTTACTTATGTTAGCTATAATGTGTTTTGTGGAGGTTATTTCTATTGGCTATATATGTTTTTGTGGATTTTATTTCTGTTGGCTCTATATATCCACCCTTGAAATATGTTTCCTGTAAGGTCACTTCCAAATCACTGAAAATTTCAAAATTACATTAATCATGTTAATTGCTTTACTTACATCTGGTCTTTTGAAGTCATTTTCCTCAGTTAAAATGTTGCCAATACTTCTGAGTTGACGAACAATCTCATGTATTTCTAGAGGAGGAAACTGAAATGATTGTTCATCACCAGCCATTCTGTAAAAAAATTATAGGGATAATATTCTGTCGAAATGTTAAATTTCTAAGACAGATTATGATCGTTCATCGCTAATCCATTATGTAAAAAATCAATTAGGGCCTGCAGTAAAGTGTGGAATTTGAATCAACAGTTCTAGAACATCTGGCCATACCCCATTTTTTTCAGACTAGAAACATTATTTATAAAACCTTCATTTGAAATCAGCTTATAGATCATATTAAACCCATATTAACTATAAAGACTACATTTGTATATATATATGCAAAGGCTTCCTTGGTCATCATCATGACCATTAACCATTTGCCTTCCCAGCAAGCTTTATAAAAACATTGATGTGTATGTACACCTAAACCTGAAATCAGACTCCAAAACTATTTATTACATTTTAAAAGTATTTGAAGAACTTAAATGAGCGAGCTTACATATCCCTCAACCCCATATAAATCATAATTTAAGACAGTAATATCATCTTACACAAACCTGCTGTTTGTCAGAATGACGTCCTTGACCTTAAACCAAGTGACTAGAAAATCAATCAGGGTTCACAACAGAATGAAAATCAAGGGTGGGGAGAATTTCAGGTCAATAAATTACAGATGATGTGTAGCGTTGTATTGCATTGCTCCCACATAAATGGTAATTTTGTGTCCTCTTATTTGTTGGCATATCTATCTAATTTGAAGGGGAATAATTGGTCCTATTAGTAGTCACCACACTTTTAGGAGCTATCAAACAGGGAGAAGTGAAGACCTACTAAGACTCAGATGTTAAGGAGAAGTGGGGATCCATATTATGCTTTTCATGTGATAAATATATCAGATTTATAATTTAAAGGAGCTTATTTTCATGACAATTTAGATTTAATTTTAGTTGCCTAATGGACACACAATGATGGAAGACCACAAGGTTTGATAGGAATGATTAACAAGAGCACACATGCTGAAATGTCTTGCCTGTTTTACTTATCATTGAATTTATGTTAAAACATGAAAATTTTGCTACAAGTATCACATAAACAGCACAATATCATAAATGTTCTATGATAATGTGGTCATGGTCAGATGAACCAGGCCAGACAGACATGCACACATTACAATAATTCTATACTCCAAATGTAATTGACCTGTTGCTTATAGTATCTGATAAACTGACAAAATTACGAAAACATACCATTGACCAATGAATCATGAAAATGAGGTCAAGGTCATATGAAACCTGACAGACTGACATGTACCCCTTACAATCATTCCATACACCACATATAGTTGACCTACTGCATACAGTATCTGAGAAACAGACCTAATCATGTAACTTTAACCTTGATCACTGATCCATGAAATGAGGTCGAGGTCTGACAGGTCAACCCTGTCTGACAGACATGTAGACGTTGCAAGGAACCCATATAACATATATAGTTGTATCATATTACTCATGATAAATAAAAATTCACATGACAAAAATCTCAAATTTTTTTCAAGCAGTTGCTGAACCATGAAAATGAAGTAAAAGGACAATGGACAGACAGGAACTTCAGTAACATAATGTAAATACAAACAAGGGATAAAGCATCCTGGTCTCCTACCTTCTGAAATATAAAGCTTTATACAAATAGTTTACATCACCGCCGCTGGATAGTAAGACCTATGTCTTGCATACTGCGACTTTCGTCACAGGCGAGACAAAAAAAAAAAAAAAAAAATCTGACAATAGAAATAAATACAATGTACATGTATTCCACTTATAAAATGTGACAACATATCCAAGTAAGGTTTGCAATCCATAAATATTAAACATCTTGAAATTTAAAACCACTTTTCTGTGGAAATTTCAATCTTTTATAGTGACTTTGACCTTGACAGAAGACTTACATTTACATCAAACCATAAGGGATCTTCCTCTCATTATATGTTACTATATATACAAGTTTGCAATTTAATCTCTTGCATGTATGAAGTATGTGTTTTAGCATGTAGAAACCATTTTCTGGTCAACTTTCAAAACTACTTTATGACCTTGACCATAGACTACTGACCTGAAAATCAATACAGATCTTACATTGTCATGAATGTATTCTTCTGGTACATTGTACGTGACCATATATGGTATATCCCATTTAAATTTCATCCCATATGCTATACACCATATATGTATTTGATATAATTGAGCATCCGGAAATAACTTGGCTGCATTAAATTAATTTATTGTATTCTTTTAGTAACTTTGAAATTGACCTTACAACCTCCAAATCAGTATTGATCCACCATTAAAATGAAGTACATAATTTTAGTTATACCAAATAGCGATGACAGCAAGCATTCAACGTTGTATGAAATGCATGAAATGAGATAAGTTCCAGAGTTTCCTATATTTGTAAGTTAAAAATTTGGTGCCAGTTTACCTTTCAAACTTATCAGCCAGTGACTTTGTAGACATACATTGTATTGTAGTTTCATACATTGACCTAATCACATGCTGATGAGAGTGGATGTGAAAATTTTTGCAGAGAGAATCCTTCAACATCAATGAAATTGTTTTGTTAAATTGGTTTCATGGATAAACATTATTATCCTTTATTCCTTGCATCGTTTATTTTATGTTTTGGAATACATTTATTTCTTTGTGAGGAAATTTTCTGCAGATGTTTTCAGGTTTGTTTGAGACATGTTCAGTGTTCCAGCTAGGTCATTTTCACAGGGCGGTCCGCCCGCCTTTCCGAGTGCCGCCTGTGCCCTTTTTAAGACGCCCTGCCCTTTTCGTAAGTCCATGCCTTTATTGACGTAATATATTGATGAAAATACAATTATTTTACCTGTCTTCATAATAATGACAAGTTTATGACCCTCAGCTAATTAACATTTACAGCAGGTGTAATAAGTTGTGATTACAGATAGTCCGCTTATCGACATCGGATGGGTCATTAATCCCTTAATAAAACTTCATAATTGACCATGGACATAATTTTTCTCATTAAATTCGATCAGTCAGCATTTCAATTTCAATATTTCTCAAAGATGACAATTTGCGTTTCGTTTATCTGTAGATCGTCTGTTGTTATGATGTCAAATATATATTTTTTAAATTGATCTTTTAAACTACCGGTAGTTTTAATCCAGAAGAAAGTAAAACAATGTTTGACTGTACCTTTCATTGAATATCTATATCCAAATTAAATTGATTAAAGCTGTAATCCATGATCACAAATATTGAATGCTTTGTTTACATTTGTTGAAAGCCATGTGCTTTTGGCAGGAAAATTCGAAACCCTTTTACAAGAAACAGTAACATTTCATTGTTATTTCCAGACAGTAAGAATTTCATTTTGATTAACTGCTCAGATTATTTCATTAAAGTAGAATACTTTCTCAGGGTGAAACTGATAATACTTTAATACTCTACATCTAGGGAGTGTAAAATGGAAAAGGGGGCTTTTATATAATTTTTATATAATATTACAAATATAAGTTTACCAGTCTGAAAAGACATCGTTAAATGGATTTTAATTCTGAAAACTCAATGTGGTTTATTAATTCCTTTATTATTTCTGTCATAATCAGAAACAAGCTACATGTATTAGGCATTTCAAACATATTTAATTGCCTGTATAAGAACATTCAAGACTACACTGTATTAATAAGTATGTACCTGTAAAAAATACCCTGGTAGGGCCTTAAAATTTCTACTGGGCCCTTGGAAAAGTTTTGGGATCCAGGTTGGCCCCTGGAGAAAATGTTAGGTATTATTCCTGACTGTTTTGCAGATTTATGTGTAGTTTTTAACTGACATATGCACAATTCATTTCACTAATGAAATAAGCATAATTCTACAAAATGCTGCTGCGCTCTGCATTGCAACTTAACCTTAGACCCACCATGCATCAAAATTTTCTAGGGATGACTGAGCTAGTAATATACATGTACGTCAGTCCTTGGTCCCTTTAATACTGTTACCCAATAGAAGGTTGATTTTCATTTAGCGTAAAGTGACTAAACCCCTCAAAACTCCTAGCTGAAACCCTGCAGTTTACATAAGACAATGTTTGACATGCCCTTTTGAAATATCAATTATCGCACTAAAGTGCCCTTTTCATGATTGGCTCCATGCCCTTTTGAAATCCTAGCTGGAACACTGATGTTGTCATATGGGATCCATTAGTAGTTTCCATGTGAGAAACTATTTGATGTCTGAGGGTTTTTGTTGTTCCCTAATGGATTGGTAGTTTCTTTCTGTGATTCTCTATCGTATGATTTTCAGCATTCCTCACGAGGAATACAGCTGGGCATTTAGCGGTATGGGTTTGGAATCCAGGTATGTCCCGTTCGTGGCTATGGCATTCGTGCGGCATCCGGTGACCTTTATCTTATTTTGTATATATTTTGCACTTTTTGTTTTGAGGATGAACGAACCAGGTGAGTGGGTGTGTTTGAATGTTTTATTGCATTGTATTTATTCTATTTTGGGAAGGCTAACTTTCTGGAAGTACAAAAAATGTAAGTCAAGTCACAGCCAGGCTGGGGAACTGGGTAGGCAAATGCTCACATTTAAATAAAATCTACCTATATAGTGTGCTAAATGTCCTCCTTTACACCATAACTCTTGGTTGTGCTCCCAGTGAAAGGAGGCTTGTACGTAGCATACATACATGCATTGCATTTGAAGTCTACAGTATCTACAGCTCATGTGAATGACATCTACATGTACCTCTGTCATCCGTTATAGACTTGACAATTTTAAAGAGAAGTAAAATTTTGAAATCTCTGGATAGCTGAGTGATTGTACACACAAGCCACAAACAGAAACATAAAGGTAACATGGTAAGACTTTTTGAGTTGATAATGATACATGTCAAATGGTACATGGACAAAATAGTACTAGAAAAATTAAATTTCGAGTCTGCTGAAGAGGAACCTTAAGGGATCCTGTACTGGAAATCAACTATAAGTAACTATAAGTATAAGTTTGTTCCCCAAAATTGGCAAAAATGGGAATTAGAAAAGGGGGTCTATGCCCCAACTGCTTGTTGAGTTGACTGGCAGATTGTATATTGGGAATGGTTTTAAACGTAAACAGTATACAGAGAACTTGCTACGTTTCCAGACACTGCGGATAGTTTTACCTGGTAGAAGAATGTTGACAAATTTTAGGTTCTGTCTATTAGTTAACCGTTAAAACGAGGTAACCACCTAGGGTAGGTAATGCATATTCATGACTAAGCGATGATTGACAGCTATATAGATAAAAAGGATTCATAGTTCCGATCATAACCACATTCAAAGAAGGAAAACAAAGTAAGGGCAGATATAGATATACTAATAAAGAAGTAATAATTGTTAAATCAATGGAAATACATAAATTTAACATTATAATAAGGATAAGCAGAGACATGTTACTAGAACTTTTGAAAAATATTGCTCCGACGGTGTGTCAAAATTAATCTGAAAAGACAAAAAATGGTATTTTGATAAAACTGTGAGACGTTTCTTTCGGCGCTTTGTTTAATTCAATCATTCTACTATGGAATGTATGTCCAGTAACAAATATATGAATATACTTTTTCGGCATGAAGATTGATTGATTGTTTGTTCCAATGGCAAATATTTCATGCATGTTTAGGACGATCGGCATGAAGAATTTGTACGTTAACTAAAATGATCTATATAAAAGAATGCATTGAAAAGATATTAGAAATTAAGAACAAGAATTAAGTATAAATCCAGGTAAAGAATAGTCTACCGTGTATGATGTATTTGAGTTTCTTCTTTGTTATATTTAGTAAAATAGATTGAGGTAACCACCAGCATGAGATTTTGTCTAATACGGACTTCCACATTCTGTATGTGCCTATCCCAAGTCAGGAGCCTGTAATTCAGTGGTTATCGTTTGTTGCTGTATATGTACCAGTAAATTCAGTCCGGTAGTAAAATTTGCAGACTTTTCTTCCTTGGTAATCAAGTCCGTGACCATAATTTAACTAGGAATGTAAGTCTATGGATACATTTTCCTAGGAAAATAAGTCCATAGCTAGTAAAATATGTCTGGCACTTATTTTCCTAGGAAAAGTTTTATATATCCATATTCTCATTTTTTTTCTATGAAAAAGGTCCCTTTAAAATTAATCAATGTTAAAATTAAGAAAGGAACATTCGTAATTATGTAAAGTAAAGTCTGTGATATCAATTTTCCTAGGAAAAAAAGTCTATTTAATTATTAAAAAAAGCCCATATTTTAATAAAATAGTGAAATATTAATGAACAACTGTTAAACAATTTAAAACATATACGAATTAAAAATTCCATTGTTTACATATAAACTATTTCTTTCATTACAAAATTTCTCATAAAATACGGGACATGGACGTTTTTACCTAGGACATGAATTCCTACTAGGAAAATTAGTCTGGGCACCTAAATTTTATTAAAAGATTAATGCATTTTACTAGTACCCTTCATATATCTATGCCTAATTTTTCTTTTCTTTGGTTGAAGTTGAAGAGAAATAGAGATTTAAGCCATTCAGTGTATACATATATCAAAGATATCTCATTTACACATATTTGCATATCTCTGAAGCTAAAATTAGGTTTTGGTGCTTGTTATACACAGAAAATGCTTTTATATAACATTTCCTTCCTCAAAAGTCATTTAAGAGCTGACAAATTGAATGGGTTAAAGAAAAATTAGTTTGAGATTTCTTTAATCAAAATCAAATATTGGCTGAAAATATGATCTTTTGGTGTGTAGGGGTGGCCTATTATTTCTAGCTATAAAATGCACAAAACAAAGTCTTCAACATAAATAAATTGATTTTATTGAAGATAAATGATTTTTTTCAGCAAATAATATGGGTTTTTTCTTTTTGAGATGATCATCAGGTCTGATAGGAATAGGATCCCAGTTACAGAATACCAGTCCGTCTGATAGGAATAGGATCCCAGTTACAGGATACCAGTCCAGTACCCACGAAGTCCCTTAAAAATCTACCATCTTTTAAATGGGATATTATACCGAGAGGAAAATTATGTAAAGATGCTTGAATTTGTAGTATATCCAAAGGGTATTCATCAAACTTTCAAATTCTGTTTAAATTTAAGTGATTCTGAAAGGTATAGGGTGGATGATTGTCTGAGTAAATGGTCCAGATTTTATTTTCGATTTTAACAAGGATGTTAATAAAATTACCCTATTAATACTCAAAATAGTATAACTCTCTTAAATGCCGGCCATGACCCTTCAAAAGTTCTCCAAGAAATCATGGAGGGGCTACTAGTATGGCAAAGTAATTGAAATTTTGCAATCTAATACAGGGAATCAAAAATCTGCCCCTCAATTATGATGAAATTGCATTGAAGAAATGGGTGAAATAATTGGGTCCCCGTTCCAGCTTTTTATTGGTTGTACCTAGTAAAATAGATTGAAGTAACCACCACAATGAGGTTTTATATGTTAAATAGATAGAAGTAACCACCACAATGAGGTTTTATATGATATGGTTTTTTTATTGGTTGTACCTAGTAAAATAGATTGCGGTAACCACCAGGATGAGGTTTTATATGATAGGAGCTTTTTATTAGTTGAACCTAGTAAAATAGATTGAAGTAACCACCACAATGAGGTTTTATATGTTAAATAGATAGAAGTAACCACCACAATGAGGTTTTATATGATATGGTTTTTATTGGTTGTACCTAGTAAAATAGATTGCGGTAACCACCAGGATGAGGTTTTATATGATAGGAGCTTTTATTAGTTGAACCTAGTAAAATAGATTGAAGTAACCACCACAATGAGGTTTTATATGTTAAATAGATAGAAGTAACCACCACAATGAGGTTTTATATGATATGGTTTTTATTGGTTGTACCTAGTAAAATAGATTGCGGTAACCACCAGGATGAGGTTTTATATGATAGGAGCTTTTATTAGTTGAACCTAGTAAAATAGATTGAAGTAACCACCACAATGAGGTTTTATATGTTAAATAGATAGAAGTAACCACCACAATGAGGTTTTATATGATATGGTTTTTATTGGTTGTACCTAGTAAAATAGATTGCGGTAACCACCAGGATGAGGTTTTATATGATAGGAGCTTTTATTAGTTGAACCTAGTAAAATAGATTGAAGTAACCACCACAATGAGGTTTTATATGTTAAATAGATAGAAGTAACCACCACAATGAGGTTTTATATGATATGGTTTTTATTGGTTGTACCTAGTAAAATAGATTGCGGTAACCACCAGGATGAGGTTTTATATGATAGGAGCTTTTATTAGTTGAACCTAGTAAAATAGATTGAAGTAACCACCACAATGAGGTTTTATATGTTAAATAGATAGAAGTAACCACCACAATGAGGTTTTATATGATATGGTTTTTATTGGTTGTACCTAGTAAAATAGATTGCGGTAACCACCAGGATGAGGTTTTATATGATAGGAGCTTTTATTAGTTGAACCTAGTAAAATAGATTGAAGTAACCACCACAATGAGGTTTTATATGTTAAATAGATAGAAGTAACCACCACAATGAGGTTTTATATGATATGGTTTTTTATTGGTTGTACCTAGTAAAATAGATTGCGGTAACCACCAGGATGAGGTTTTATATGATAGGAGCTTTTATTAGTTGAACCTAGTAAAATAGATTGAAGTAACCACCACAATGAGGTTTTATATGTTAAATAGATAGAAGTAACCACCACAATGAGGTTTTATATGATATGGTTTTTTATTGGTTGTACCTAGTAAAATAGATTGCGGTAACCACCAGGATGAGGTTTTATATGATAGGAGCTTTTTATTAGTTGTACCTAGTAAAATAGATTGAAGTAACCACCACAATGAGGTTTTATATGATATGGTTTTTTTATTGGTTGTACCTAGTAAAATAGATTGCGGTAACCACCAGGATGAGGTTTTATATGATAGGAGCTTTTATTAGTTGAACCTAGTAAAATAGATTGAAGTAACCACCACAATGAGGTTTTATATGTTAAATAGATAGAAGTAACCACCACAATGAGGTTTTATATGATATGGTTTTTATTGGTTGTACCTAGTAAAATAGATTGCGGTAACCACCAGGATGAGGTTTTATATGATAGGAGCTTTTATTAGTTGAACCTAGTAAAATAGATTGAAGTAACCACCACAATGAGGTTTTATATGTTAAATAGATAGAAGTAACCACCACAATGAGGTTTTATATGATATGGTTTTTATTGGTTGTACCTAGTAAAATAGATTGCGGTAACCACCAGGATGAGGTTTTATATGATAGGAGCTTTTATTAGTTGAACCTAGTAAAATAGATTGAAGTAACCACCACAATGAGGTTTTATATGTTAAATAGATAGAAGTAACCACCACAATGAGGTTTTATATGATATGGTTTTTATTGGTTGTACCTAGTAAAATAGATTGCGGTAACCACCAGGATGAGGTTTTATATGATAGGAGCTTTTATTAGTTGAACCTAGTAAAATAGATTGAAGTAACCACCACAATGAGGTTTTATATGTTAAATAGATAGAAGTAACCACCACAATGAGGTTTTATATGATATGGTTTTTTATTGGTTGTACCTAGTAAAATAGATTGCGGTAACCACCAGGATGAGGTTTTATATGATAGGAGCTTTTGTTAGTTGAACCTAGTAAAATAGATTGAAGTAACCACCACAATGAGGTTTTATATGTTAAATAGATAGAAGTAACCACCACAATGAGGTTTTATATGATATGGTTTTTATTGGTTGTACCTAGTAAAATAGATTGCGGTAACCACCAGGATGAGGTTTTATATGATAGGAGCTTTTATTAGTTGAACCTAGTAAAATAGATTGAAGTAACCACCACAATGAGGTTTTATATGTTAAATAGATAGAAGTAACCACCACAATGAGGTTTTATATGATATGGTTTTTATTGGTTGTACCTAGTAAAATAGATTGCGGTAACCACCAGGATGAGGTTTTATATGATAGGAGCTTTTATTAGTTGAACCTAGTAAAATAGATTGAAGTAACCACCACAATGAGGTTTTATATGTTAAATAGATAGAAGTAACCACCACAATGAGGTTTTATATGATATGGTTTTTTATTGGTTGTACCTAGTAAAATAGATTGCGGTAACCACCAGGATGAGGTTTTATATGATAGGAGCTTTTATTAGTTGAACCTAGTAAAATAGATTGAAGTAACCACCACAATGAGGTTTTATATGTTAAATAGATAGAAGTAACCACCACAATGAGGTTTTATATGATATGGTTTTTATTGGTTGTACCTAGTAAAATAGATTGCGGTAACCACCAGGATGAGGTTTTATATGATAGGAGCTTTTATTAGTTGAACCTAGTAAAATAGATTGAAGTAACCACCACAATGAGGTTTTATATGTTAAATAGATAGAAGTAACCACCACAATGAGGTTTTATATGATATGGTTTTTATTGGTTGTACCTAGTAAAATAGATTGCGGTAACCACCAGGATGAGGTTTTATATGATAGGAGCTTTTATTAGTTGAACCTAGTAAAATAGATTGAAGTAACCACCACAATGAGGTTTTATATGTTAAATAGATAGAAGTAACCACCACAATGAGGTTTTATATGATATGGTTTTTATTGGTTGTACCTAGTAAAATAGATTGCGGTAACCACCAGGATGAGGTTTTATATGATAGGAGCTTTTATTAGTTGAACCTAGTAAAATAGATTGAAGTAACCACCACAATGAGGTTTTATATGTTAAATAGATAGAAGTAACCACCACAATGAGGTTTTATATGATATGGTTTTTTATTGGTTGTACCTAGTAAAATAGATTGCGGTAACCACCAGGATGAGGTTTTATATGATAGGAGCTTTTATTAGTTGAACCTAGTAAAATAGATTGAAGTAACCACCACAATGAGGTTTTATATGTTAAATAGATAGAAGTAACCACCACAATGAGGTTTTATATGATATGGTTTTTTATTGGTTGTACCTAGTAAAATAGATTGCGGTAACCACCAGGATGAGGTTTTATATGATAGGAGCTTTTATTAGTTGAACCTAGTAAAATAGATTGAAGTAACCACCACAATGAGGTTTTATATGTTAAATAGATAGAAGTAACCACCACAATGAGGTTTTATATGATATGGTTTTTTATTGGTTGTACCTAGTAAAATAGATTGCGGTAACCACCAGGATGAGGTTTTATATGATAGGAGCTTTTATTAGTTGAACCTAGTAAAATAGATTGAAGTAACCACCACAATGAGGTTTTATATGTTAAATAGATAGAAGTAACCACCACAATGAGGTTTTATATGATATGGTTTTTATTGGTTGTACCTAGTAAAATAGATTGCGGTAACCACCAGGATGAGGTTTTATATGATAGGAGCTTTTATTAGTTGAACCTAGTAAAATAGATTGAAGTAACCACCACAATGAGGTTTTATATGTTAAATAGATAGAAGTAACCACCACAATGAGGTTTTATATGATATGGTTTTTATTGGTTGTACCTAGTAAAATAGATTGCGGTAACCACCAGGATGAGGTTTTATATGATAGGAGCTTTTATTAGTTGAACCTAGTAAAATAGATTGAAGTAACCACCACAATGAGGTTTTATATGTTAAATAGATAGAAGTAACCACCACAATGAGGTTTTATATGATATGGTTTTTTATTGGTTGTACCTAGTAAAATAGATTGCGGTAACCACCAGGATGAGGTTTTATATGATAGGAGCTTTTATTAGTTGAACCTAGTAAAATAGATTGAAGTAACCACCACAATGAGGTTTTATATGTTAAATAGATAGAAGTAACCACCACAATGAGGTTTTATATGATATGGTTTTTATTGGTTGTACCTAGTAAAATAGATTGCGGTAACCACCAGGATGAGGTTTTATATGATAGGAGCTTTTATTAGTTGAACCTAGTAAAATAGATTGAAGTAACCACCACAATGAGGTTTTATATGTTAAATAGATAGAAGTAACCACCACAATGAGGTTTTATATGATATGGTTTTTTATTGGTTGTACCTAGTAAAATAGATTGCGGTAACCACCAGGATGAGGTTTTATATGATAGGAGCTTTTATTAGTTGAACCTAGTAAAATAGATTGAAGTAACCACCACAATGAGGTTTTATATGTTAAATAGATAGAAGTAACCACCACAATGAGGTTTTATATGATATGGTTTTTATTGGTTGTACCTAGTAAAATAGATTGCGGTAACCACCAGGATGAGGTTTTATATGATAGGAGCTTTTATTAGTTGAACCTAGTAAAATAGATTGAAGTAACCACCACAATGAGGTTTTATATGTTAAATAGATAGAAGTAACCACCACAATGAGGTTTTATATGATATGGTTTTTATTGGTTGTACCTAGTAAAATAGATTGCGGTAACCACCAGGATGAGGTTTTATATGATAGGAGCTTTTATTAGTTGAACCTAGTAAAATAGATTGAAGTAACCACCACAATGAGGTTTTATATGTTAAATAGATAGAAGTAACCACCACAATGAGGTTTTATATGATATGGTTTTTATTGGTTGTACCTAGTAAAATAGATTGCGGTAACCACCAGGATGAGGTTTTATATGATAGGAGCTTTTATTAGTTGAACCTAGTAAAATAGATTGAAGTAACCACCACAATGAGGTTTTATATGTTAAATAGATAGAAGTAACCACCACAATGAGGTTTTATATGATATGGTTTTTATTGGTTGTACCTAGTAAAATAGATTGCGGTAACCACCAGGATGAGGTTTTATATGATAGGAGCTTTTATTAGTTGAACCTAGTAAAATAGATTGAAGTAACCACCACAATGAGGTTTTATATGTTAAATAGATAGAAGTAACCACCACAATGAGGTTTTATATGATATGGTTTTTTATTGGTTGTACCTAGTAAAATAGATTGCGGTAACCACCAGGATGAGGTTTTATATGATAGGAGCTTTTATTAGTTGAACCTAGTAAAATAGATTGAAGTAACCACCACAATGAGGTTTTATATGTTAAATAGATAGAAGTAACCACCACAATGAGGTTTTATATGATATGGTTTTTATTGGTTGTACCTAGTAAAATAGATTGCGGTAACCACCAGGATGAGGTTTTATATGATAGGAGCTTTTATTAGTTGAACCTAGTAAAATAGATTGAAGTAACCACCACAATGAGGTTTTATATGTTAAATAGATAGAAGTAACCACCACAATGAGGTTTTATATGATATGGTTTTTTATTGGTTGTACCTAGTAAAATAGATTGCGGTAACCACCAGGATGAGGTTTTATATGATAGGAGCTTTTATTAGTTGAACCTAGTAAAATAGATTGAAGTAACCACCACAATGAGGTTTTATATGTTAAATAGATAGAAGTAACCACCACAATGAGGTTTTATATGATATGGTTTTTTATTGGTTGTACCTAGTAAAATAGATTGCGGTAACCACCAGGATGAGGTTTTATATGATAGGAGCTTTTATTAGTTGAACCTAGTAAAATAGATTGAAGTAACCACCACAATGAGGTTTTATATGTTAAATAGATAGAAGTAACCACCACAATGAGGTTTTATATGATATGGTTTTTATTGGTTGTACCTAGTAAAATAGATTGCGGTAACCACCAGGATGAGGTTTTATATGATAGGAGCTTTTATTAGTTGAACCTAGTAAAATAGATTGAAGTAACCACCACAATGAGGTTTTATATGTTAAATAGATAGAAGTAACCACCACAATGAGGTTTTATATGATATGGTTTTTTATTGGTTGTACCTAGTAAAATAGATTGCGGTAACCACCAGGATGAGGTTTTATATGATAGGAGCTTTTATTAGTTGAACCTAGTAAAATAGATTGAAGTAACCACCACAATGAGGTTTTATATGTTAAATAGATAGAAGTAACCACCACAATGAGGTTTTATATGATATGGTTTTTATTGGTTGTACCTAGTAAAATAGATTGCGGTAACCACCAGGATGAGGTTTTATATGATAGGAGCTTTTATTAGTTGAACCTAGTAAAATAGATTGAAGTAACCACCACAATGAGGTTTTATATGTTAAATAGATAGAAGTAACCACCACAATGAGGTTTTATATGATATGGTTTTTTATTGGTTGTACCTAGTAAAATAGATTGCGGTAACCACCAGGATGAGGTTTTATATGATAGGAGCTTTTATTAGTTGAACCTAGTAAAATAGATTGAAGTAACCACCACAATGAGGTTTTATATGTTAAATAGATAGAAGTAACCACCACAATGAGGTTTTATATGATATGGTTTTTTATTGGTTGTACCTAGTAAAATAGATTGCGGTAACCACCAGGATGAGGTTTTATATGATAGGAGCTTTTATTAGTTGAACCTAGTAAAATAGATTGAAGTAACCACCACAATGAGGTTTTATATGTTAAATAGATAGAAGTAACCACCACAATGAGGTTTTATATGATATGGTTTTTATTGGTTGTACCTAGTAAAATAGATTGCGGTAACCACCAGGATGAGGTTTTATATGATAGGAGCTTTTATTAGTTGAACCTAGTAAAATAGATTGAAGTAACCACCACAATGAGGTTTTATATGTTAAATAGATAGAAGTAACCACCACAATGAGGTTTTATATGATATGGTTTTTTATTGGTTGTACCTAGTAAAATAGATTGCGGTAACCACCAGGATGAGGTTTTATATGATAGGAGCTTTTATTAGTTGAACCTAGTAAAATAGATTGAAGTAACCACCACAATGAGGTTTTATATGTTAAATAGATAGAAGTAACCACCACAATGAGGTTTTATATGATATGGTTTTTATTGGTTGTACCTAGTAAAATAGATTGCGGTAACCACCAGGATGAGGTTTTATATGATAGGAGCTTTTATTAGTTGAACCTAGTAAAATAGATTGAAGTAACCACCACAATGAGGTTTTATATGTTAAATAGATAGAAGTAACCACCACAATGAGGTTTTATATGATATGGTTTTTTATTGGTTGTACCTAGTAAAATAGATTGCGGTAACCACCAGGATGAGGTTTTATATGATAGGAGCTTTTATTAGTTGAACCTAGTAAAATAGATTGAAGTAACCACCACAATGAGGTTTTATATGTTAAATAGATAGAAGTAACCACCACAATGAGGTTTTATATGATATGGTTTTTATTGGTTGTACCTAGTAAAATAGATTGCGGTAACCACCAGGATGAGGTTTTATATGATAGGAGCTTTTATTAGTTGAACCTAGTAAAATAGATTGAAGTAACCACCACAATGAGGTTTTATATGTTAAATAGATAGAAGTAACCACCACAATGAGGTTTTATATGATATGGTTTTTATTGGTTGTACCTAGTAAAATAGATTGCGGTAACCACCAGGATGAGGTTTTATATGATAGGAGCTTTTTATTAGTTGAACCTAGTAAAATAGATTGAAGTAACCACCACAATGAGGTTTTATATGTTAAATAGATAGAAGTAACCACCACAATGAGGTTTTATATGATATGGTTTTTTATTGGTTGTACCTAGTAAAATAGATTGCGGTAACCACCAGGATGAGGTTTTATATGATAGGAGCTTTTATTAGTTGAACCTAGTAAAATAGATTGAAGTAACCACCACAATGAGGTTTTATATGTTAAATAGATAGAAGTAACCACCACAATGAGGTTTTATATGATATGGTTTTTATTGGTTGTACCTAGTAAAATAGATTGCGGTAACCACCAGGATGAGGTTTTATATGATAGGAGCTTTTATTAGTTGAACCTAGTAAAATAGATTGAAGTAACCACCACAATGAGGTTTTATATGTTAAATAGATAGAAGTAACCACCACAATGAGGTTTTATATGATATATGAGGTTTTATATGATATGGTTTTTTATTGGTTGTACCTAGTAAAATAGATTGCGGTAACCACCAGGATGAGGTTTTATATGATAGGAGCTTTTATTAGTTGAACCTAGTAAAATAGATTGAAGTAACCACCACAATGAGGTTTTATATGTTAAATAGATAGAAGTAACCACCACAATGAGGTTTTATATGATATGGTTTTTTATTGGTTGTACCTAGTAAAATAGATTGCAGTAACCACCAGGATGAGGTTTTATATGATAGGAGCTTTTTATTAGTTGAACCTAGTAAAATAGATTGAAGTAACCACCACAATGAGGTTTTATATGTTAAATAGATGTAACCACCACAATGAGGTTTTATATGATATGGATATTTTTTATTGGTTGTACCTAGTAAAATAGATTGCGGTAACCACCAGGATGAGGTTTTATATGATAGGAGCTTTTATTAGTTGAACCTAGTAAAATAGATTGAAGTAACCACCACAATGAGGTTTTATATGTTAAATAGATAGAAGTAACCACCACAATGAGGTTTTATATGATATGGTTTTTATTGGTTGTACCTAGTAAAATAGATTGCGGTAACCACCAGGATGAGGTTTTATATGATAGGAGCTTTTATTAGTTGAACCTAGTAAAATAGATTGAAGTAACCACCACAATGAGGTTTTATATGTTAAATAGATAGAAGTAACCACCACAATGAGGTTTTATATGATATGGTTTTTATTGGTTGTACCTAGTAAAATAGATTGCGGTAACCACCAGGATGAGGTTTTATATGATAGGAGCTTTTATTAGTTGAACCTAGTAAAATAGATTGAAGTAACCACCACAATGAGGTTTTATATGTTAAATAGATAGAAGTAACCACCACAATGAGGTTTTATATGATATGGTTTTTTTATTGGTTGTACCTAGTAAAATAGATTGCGGTAACCACCAGGATGAGGTTTTATATGATAGGAGCTTTTTATTAGTTGAACCTAGTAAAATAGATTGAAGTAACCACCACAATGAGGTTTTATATGTTAAATAGATAGAAGTAACCACCACAATGAGGTTTTATATGATATGGTTTTTTATTGGTTGTACCTAGTAAAATAGATTGCGGTAACCACCAGGATGAGGTTTTATATGATAGGAGCTTTTATTAGTTGAACCTAGTAAAATAGATAGAAGTAACCACCACAATGAGGTTTTATATGTTAAATAGATAGAAGTAACCACCACAATGAGGTTTTATATGATATGGTTTTTTTATTGGTTGTACCTAGTAAAATAGATTGCGGTAACCACCAGGATGAGGTTTTATATGATAGGAGCTTTTATTAGTTGAACCTAGTAAAATAGATTGAAGTAACCACCACAATGAGGTTTTATATGTTAAATAGATAGAAGTAACCACCACAATGAGGTTTTATATGATATGGTTTTTATTGGTTGTACCTAGTAAAATAGATTGCGGTAACCACCAGGATGAGGTTTTATATGATAGGAGCTTTTATTAGTTGAACCTAGTAAAATAGATTGAAGTAACCACCACAATGAGGTTTTATATGTTAAATAGATAGAAGTAACCACCACAATGAGGTTTTATATGATATGGTTTTTTATTGGTTGTACCTAGTAAAATAGATTGCGGTAACCACCAGGATGAGGTTTTATATGATAGGAGCTTTTATTAGTTGAACCTAGTAAAATAGATTGAAGTAACCACCACAATGAGGTTTTATATGTTAAATAGATAGAAGTAACCACCACAATGAGGTTTTATATGATATGGTTTTTATTGGTTGTACCTAGTAAAATAGATTGCGGTAACCACCAGGATGAGGTTTTATATGATAGGAGCTTTTATTAGTTGAACCTAGTAAAATAGATTGAAGTAACCACCACAATGAGGTTTTATATGTTAAATAGATAGAAGTAACCACCACAATGAGGTTTTATATGATATGGTTTTTTATTGGTTGTACCTAGTAAAATAGATTGCGGTAACCACCAGGATGAGGTTTTATATGATAGGAGCTTTTATTAGTTGAACCTAGTAAAATAGATTGAAGTAACCACCACAATGAGGTTTTATATGTTAAATAGATAGAAGTAACCACCACAATGAGGTTTTATATGATATGGTTTTTATTGGTTGTACCTAGTAAAATAGATTGCGGTAACCACCAGGATGAGGTTTTATATGATAGGAGCTTTTATTAGTTGAACCTAGTAAAATAGATTGAAGTAACCACCACAATGAGGTTTTATATGTTAAATAGATAGAAGTAACCACCACAATGAGGTTTTATATGATATGGTTTTTATTGGTTGTACCTAGTAAAATAGATTGCGGTAACCACCAGGATGAGGTTTTATATGATAGGAGCTTTTATTAGTTGAACCTAGTAAAATAGATTGAAGTAACCACCACAATGAGGTTTTATATGTTAAATAGATAGAAGTAACCACCACAATGAGGTTTTATATGATATGGTTTTTATTGGTTGTACCTAGTAAAATAGATTGCGGTAACCACCAGGATGAGGTTTTATATGATAGGAGCTTTTATTAGTTGAACCTAGTAAAATAGATTGAAGTAACCACCACAATGAGGTTTTATATGTTAAATAGATAGAAGTAACCACCACAATGAGGTTTTATATGATATGGTTTTTTATTGGTTGTACCTAGTAAAATAGATTGCGGTAACCACCAGGATGAGGTTTTATATGATAGGAGCTTTTATTAGTTGAACCTAGTAAAATAGATTGAAGTAACCACCACAATGAGGTTTTATATGTTAAATAGATAGAAGTAACCACCACAATGAGGTTTTATATGATATGGTTTTTATTGGTTGTACCTAGTAAAATAGATTGCGGTAACCACCAGGATGAGGTTTTATATGATAGGAGCTTTTATTAGTTGAACCTAGTAAAATAGATTGAAGTAACCACCACAATGAGGTTTTATATGTTAAATAGATAGAAGTAACCACCACAATGAGGTTTTATATGATATGGTTTTTATTGGTTGTACCTAGTAAAATAGATTGCGGTAACCACCAGGATGAGGTTTTATATGATAGGAGCTTTTATTAGTTGAACCTAGTAAAATAGATTGAAGTAACCACCACAATGAGGTTTTATATGTTAAATAGATAGAAGTAACCACCACAATGAGGTTTTATATGATATGGTTTTTATTGGTTGTACCTAGTAAAATAGATTGCGGTAACCACCAGGATGAGGTTTTATATGATAGGAGCTTTTATTAGTTGAACCTAGTAAAATAGATTGAAGTAACCACCACAATGAGGTTTTATATGTTAAATAGATAGAAGTAACCACCACAATGAGGTTTTATATGATATGGTTTTTATTGGTTGTACCTAGTAAAATAGATTGCGGTAACCACCAGGATGAGGTTTTATATGATAGGAGCTTTTATTAGTTGAACCTAGTAAAATAGATTGAAGTAACCACCACAATGAGGTTTTATATGTTAAATAGATAGAAGTAACCACCACAATGAGGTTTTATATGATATGGTTTTTATTGGTTGTACCTAGTAAAATAGATTGCGGTAACCACCAGGATGAGGTTTTATATGATAGGAGCTTTTATTAGTTGAACCTAGTAAAATAGATTGAAGTAACCACCACAATGAGGTTTTATATGTTAAATAGATAGAAGTAACCACCACAATGAGGTTTTATATGATATGGTTTTTATTGGTTGTACCTAGTAAAATAGATTGCGGTAACCACCAGGATGAGGTTTTATATGATAGGAGCTTTTATTAGTTGAACCTAGTAAAATAGATTGAAGTAACCACCACAATGAGGTTTTATATGTTAAATAGATAGAAGTAACCACCACAATGAGGTTTTATATGATATGGTTTTTTATTGGTTGTACCTAGTAAAATAGATTGCGGTAACCACCAGGATGAGGTTTTATATGATAGGAGCTTTTATTAGTTGAACCTAGTAAAATAGATTGAAGTAACCACCACAATGAGGTTTTATATGTTAAATAGATAGAAGTAACCACCACAATGAGGTTTTATATGATATGGTTTTTTATTGGTTGTACCTAGTAAAATAGATTGCGGTAACCACCAGGATGAGGTTTTATATGATAGGAGCTTTTATTAGTTGAACCTAGTAAAATAGATTGAAGTAACCACCACAATGAGGTTTTATATGTTAAATAGATAGAAGTAACCACCACAATGAGGTTTTATATGATATGGTTTTTTATTGGTTGTACCTAGTAAAATAGATTGCGGTAACCACCAGGATGAGGTTTTATATGATAGGAGCTTTTATTAGTTGAACCTAGTAAAATAGATTGAAGTAACCACCACAATGAGGTTTTATATGTTAAATAGATAGAAGTAACCACCACAATGAGGTTTTATATGATATGGTTTTTATTGGTTGTACCTAGTAAAATAGATTGCGGTAACCACCAGGATGAGGTTTTATATGATAGGAGCTTTTATTAGTTGAACCTAGTAAAATAGATTGAAGTAACCACCACAATGAGGTTTTATATGTTAAATAGATAGAAGTAACCACCACAATGAGGTTTTATATGATATGGTTTTTATTGGTTGTACCTAGTAAAATAGATTGCGGTAACCACCAGGATGAGGTTTTATATGATAGGAGCTTTTATTAGTTGAACCTAGTAAAATAGATTGAAGTAACCACCACAATGAGGTTTTATATGTTAAATAGATAGAAGTAACCACCACAATGAGGTTTTATATGATATGGTTTTTATTGGTTGTACCTAGTAAAATAGATTGCGGTAACCACCAGGATGAGGTTTTATATGATAGGAGCTTTTATTAGTTGAACCTAGTAAAATAGATTGAAGTAACCACCACAATGAGGTTTTATATGTTAAATAGATAGAAGTAACCACCACAATGAGGTTTTATATGATATGGTTTTTTATTGGTTGTACCTAGTAAAATAGATTGCGGTAACCACCAGGATGAGGTTTTATATGATAGGAGCTTTTATTAGTTGAACCTAGTAAAATAGATTGAAGTAACCACCACAATGAGGTTTTATATGTTAAATAGATAGAAGTAACCACCACAATGAGGTTTTATATGATATGGTTTTTATTGGTTGTACCTAGTAAAATAGATTGCGGTAACCACCAGGATGAGGTTTTATATGATAGGAGCTTTTATTAGTTGAACCTAGTAAAATAGATTGAAGTAACCACCACAATGAGGTTTTATATGTTAAATAGATAGAAGTAACCACCACAATGAGGTTTTATATGATATGGTTTTTTATTGGTTGTACCTAGTAAAATAGATTGCGGTAACCACCAGGATGAGGTTTTATATGATAGGAGCTTTTATTAGTTGAACCTAGTAAAATAGATTGAAGTAACCACCACAATGAGGTTTTATATGTTAAATAGATAGAAGTAACCACCACAATGAGGTTTTATATGATATGGTTTTTATTGGTTGTACCTAGTAAAATAGATTGCGGTAACCACCAGGATGAGGTTTTATATGATAGGAGCTTTTTATTAGTTGTACCTAGTAAAATAGATTGAAGTAACCACCACAATGAGGTTTTATATGTTAAATAGATAGAAGTAACCACCACAATGAGGTTTTATATGATATGGTTTTTTTATTGGTTGTACCTTGTAAAATAGATTGCGGTAACCACCAGGATGAGGTTTTATATGATAGGAGCTTTTTATTAGTTGTACCTAGTAAAATAGATTGAAGTAACCACCACAATGAGGTTTTATATGTTAAATAGATAGAAGTAACCACCACAATGAGGTTTTATATGATATGGTTTTTATTGGTTGTACCTTGTAAAATAGATTGCGGTAACCACCAGGATGAGGTTTTATATGATAGGAGCTTTTTATTAGTTGTACCTAGTAAAATAGATTGAAGTAACCACCACAATGAGGTTTTATATGTTAAATAGATAGAAGTAACCACCACAATGAGGTTTTATATGTTAAATAGATAGAAGTAACCACCACAATGAGGTTTTATATGATATGGTTTTTTTATTGGTTGTACCTTGTAAAATAGATTGCGGTAACCACCAGGATGAGGTTTTATATGATAGGAGCTTTTTATTAGTTGTACCTAGTAAAATAGATTGAAGTAACCACCACAATGAGGTTTTATATGATATGGTTTTTATTGGTTGTACCTAGTAAAATAGATTGCGGTAACCACCAGGATGAGGTTTTATATGATAGGAGCTTTTTATTAGTTGAACCTAGTAAAATAGATTGAAGTAACCACCACAATGAGGTTTTATATGTTAAATAGATAGAAGTAACCACCACAATGAGGTTTTATATGATATGGTTTTTTTATTGGTTGTACCTAGTAAAATAGATTGCGGTAACCACCAGGATGAGGTTTTATATGATAGGAGCTTTTTATTAGTTGAACCTAGTAAAATAGATTGAAGTAACCACCACAATGAGGTTTTATATGTTAAATAGATAGAAGTAACCACCACAATGAGGTTTTATATGATATGGTCTTTTTATTGGTTGTACCTAGTAAAATAGGTTGCGGTAACCACCAGGATGAGGTTTTATATGATAGGAGCTTTTTATTGGTTGTACCTAGTAAAATTGGTTGCGGTAACCACCAGGATGAGGTTTTATATAATACGAGCAATTTTTGTGTTATATTTAGTAAAATAGATGGAGGTTACCACCACGATGTTTTTTTCTTTATAATACAAGGAATGTATTGGTTGTACTTATTAAAACAATAGAGGTTACTACCAGAATGAGGTTTTTTTGATAATATTTTTTTAAAGCTCTATTCTATTTGATTAAGCTCCTTATTACAATGTTGATAACTATTTATTATGGAACCATATCGTCATTGTATAAATTCACGGGTGTCATTCGGTTTATCGAGAGAAATTATCGTGAAAGAATAACTAACGGTGGTCAAGCATTGCGATCAGATCGTGAAAGATCTGGTATAGGATCGTGAAAGAAATATTATCGAGAAGACACATGCTCCGTCAGTAAATAATCTTATTTAATCAATTATTATGAAAAATATTGGAAAAATGGTTCAACATTCTGATTAGTATCCAAGAAAATCAAGACTTAAAAGTACACCGTTTTCACAAGACTACAAAAGGCAGATTGCTTTTCGAAATTTCAGAGAAATAAGAATGTAAACAAACAAGATTTTTTTTTCCAAATTTTTAATGCATAAACTACTTTTCTCCTAGAAATATCGTTCAATATCACTGTTTGAAATAGTTCTTAAAGTTATTTTGATTTAGTTTATTCAGAAACTTAGCAAAACGGTAATATTTGAAATAAATTTTATTTCGAATCGTGAAAGATCGGGTACTGCATTTTGATGATTATATGAAAAGAATCGTGAAAGATATGTTGCTGCTTATACGCTATTGTAAAAAATCCACGAAAACACTCGAATCTTTCTTTAAACAAGTGATTATTTATGCTTGTAATCGGTATATCAACAGATTGGATTTACAGGACTTATTCCGCTTCACTTTTGTTTGTGAACAGGGCTATAATGGTTCA